>CM034622.1:5941664-6129187 GCA_020080225.1 Gynochthodes officinalis
TGGTGAAAAAGTTAATTGAAGTGTGAATGGTGCAATAATAAAAAAACTCTCTATTAGTAACCATTCTTTCCAATTTTTCAAATTCATTTTAATAATGGTAGGCAACAATCTATCAAGTGTATTGGTTACCTCAGTTTGACCTTTAGTTTGTGGATAACTAGTGGTTGAAAATAATAGCTTAGTGCACACCTTACCCCAAAGACTCTTTCAAGAATAGATAAAAAATTTCACATCCCTAGTGGAGACAATGATTTTGGAACTCCATGCAAATCAACCACGTCCTTGAAGAATAAAATGGCTACATACTTGGCATAATTGGATTCCTACAAGAAATAAAGTGAGCCATTTTATAAAAAAGATCACCATAACAAAAGTTATAATGATGAAAACCTAAGGTGAGACATCCATCCAGTGAATTAAGCCTACAAATAGGCGTCCACAATTGATCCATTACAAGATATTGAAGATCTTATGACTAGATCAAGAACTAAGAGAATGCAAGCTGCCTTAGCAACTCTTATAACTGAATTTCAATCTAAGGAAACAAGGATGAGGCAATGAAGTGGCTCTCAATTTGTCACTATGATCACTATAATTAGTGTTGTAAATGATGAGCTAAGTGTTTCTAATGCGTCATGCTTGATAGGACAGCCAAAGTACTTAGAGACGCTTCAAAATACATGGCCATGATGATTAGAGAAGCTTCCAAATCTAATTCAAAAGTGGAGAGCCAAACACAAGCAGGTCCAATTCACACTTGGATTATAGTTTAGGAAGTATTTCCTTTTCTTAGATTAGTAGTTCTTTTTAGTAATTGTTTCTTTAGGTAGGTAGTTTCCTAAAAGGCAAGGAGTTCTAATTCTTCTGGAGAATGGATTTCTCCTTGGCTAAACCATTATTAAATCTATAAGTAAGACCATTGGCCACACAAAGAAGACACAACTTTTATCAATACAAACTTAAGAGCTTTTATCTTTTATTTGAGTTCTAATTTCAAAAATTTCTTTGAGTCTTTGAGGATGGACTCTTAGGTTCAGGTTTAAGTTATCTTTTTGAGTCTCTTTCCCTCAACAATTTGAGCGTGATTCTTGGTTCCAAGGAAACAATCCAATTCACAATCGGGTTTTGGATTGATCATTCGGGTGTCAAGTAGACAAAAGCAAGGTGATACGAATCTTAAACCAAAGAATAAGAATTCGAATATATACCAGAGCGTTGGTTCTAGTATCACCCTCTAGGTTGAACTAGCTCTTCCTTTAGTAAGACACCAACTCCAAAATTGAAGAAGGACCTTGCTTTTGTTCACTTGACACCCAATGGAATTATCAAAGACCCAAGATGTGAACTTTGACTATCCTTGGAACCAACCGGCACACTCAGATTATTGAGAGAAAGAAACTCAATAAAATAGCTTAAACATGAACCTAAGAGGCTATCCTCAAAGACTCAAAACAAGTTCTAAACTAGAACTCAAAGAAAAGCACAAGCTCTCAAGTTTGTATTGTCAAAATTCTGTATTTGCATGTTGGCCGATGGCCTTGTTTTATAGAGCTACAAAGGGCGGCCAAGGTGACCTAATCTATCCTCTAAGAGGATTAGAATCCCTTGCCTCTTAGATATCTAATTACTTAAAATAAAAGACTCCTAATCTAATAAAAAGAAATAACAAATAAAATTGCCTAAAACTACTTCAAGGCTGGTTTGGATTGAGTTGGTCGAGTGTTGGAGTTGTATTTAAATTTGGCCAAGTTTGATTTTGTCCAGGCTTGAAGTGAATGTGGAAGCTTCTTTATATTTCATGGCTATGAATTTGGAAGCTTCTAATGTAGCTTATGATCAAGGAGTGGCAATATTACTTGATCCATCATTTACAATATTGAGAAGAATGAGACTTGATGACTCACAACCGGAAGTCCTTGCTGCCTTAGTGTCTTGAGTTTCAAATAGTTCGGCTATAAGCATTGCTAAAGCAACTTGCATCGTCTTAATTCTTGACCTAGTCATAAGCCCTCCCATGCCTCGAAAAGGATCAACTTTGAACGCCTCATTGATTAAGTTTTAGTTTCATCTTCGGCTTCATGTTCACATTTGGCTACTTGAAGAGTTGTAGTTGCCTCGGACCTTGGATTTTCATCACAAGGCTCTTCTTCAATCTTGGAGGAGTTAGTGTCTTGCTAAAGAAAGAACTAGTTCAACCTAGAGGACAATATTAGGACCTACACTCTGGTATTTGTTTCGAATTTTATACTTTAGTAAAGAATTCGTATCACATACCTTTTGAAAATTTTGGCAATTCAAGTATAAAATCCATAGAAATGTGAGTCTAAGGTGAACTAGGTATAGGAAGTGGCACGTGTAGTCCTTGTGGAAGGGATTTAAACTTGTATACATTCAATATATCTATTATAGATCCTTTTTACATCCCTTTTCATGTCAGTCTAATAAAAATGTTTAATTAAGACACCAAAAGTTTCTAAAACTCCAAAATATCCTATTAAACAACCACAATGAGCTTCATGGACTAACAATTTATGCAATGAATAAGCAAGTACACATGATCTATTTTCACAAAATAAATAACCATTGTGCCTATAGAACTTGTTGAAAGCAGTTTGTTCACATATTGCACAAACACTAAAAAAAAATGAAGTAACATATAAGTCTTTAATAAACTTGAAACCTAACAATTTAGTGTGAAGAGTAGTGAGAGGGCATACCTTGAAGACAAAGCATGAGTCTCTATGTTTTCCTTACCTTGTATCAAATCATATAGGGGAATGTCCTAGTGAGGGCAATCCATTTAGCATGCCTTATATTCAGCTTATTTTGAACCTTGAAGTGTTCAAGGGATTCATATTCAATGTAGATCACAAACTCCTTTCATATTAAGTAGTGCTACCCAAGTGTACAACGTATTGCACATAGGATCATGACACATAGGATGTAGTTTGAGGGACAAGTTCCTGTTCCTCTAGATATTGCACATAGGATCATGACACAAGTGTACAAGGTAGAATACGCCTTGTACCCAAGTGTCATGATCTTATAAGTATGATAGTGAAATAGTTTGGAATTTGTCCACTTATGTGTTTTCCCGGGGATGCCCGGTGATGGTGTAAAACCTCATTTTTTATCTATAGTAAATTTTTACATTCGATAAAAAAAAAAGGTAGTGCTACCAATTTCTTCAAGCATGAACCACACATACAATTCTTTGTAGTAAATTAGATAATTTAGCACAACTCCATTTAGTTTCTCACTAAAATAAGTAATCGGACAGCCCCCTTGCTTTAGAACTACTCTAATGTCTACACCTCATGTTGTACATTCTAACCCAGAAGTATTAGAAAAATCAAGCAAAGCAAGTAAACATGCAAAAGCCAAGTCACGCTTAAGTTGATTAAATGCGACTTTTGATTTGCTCACCATTTAAAGCTAATGTTTTTCTTTATAAGTTCATCCAAAGGAGCAACTTTATTTGAATTTTTTTCCACGAATCACTTATAAAAGTTGGCTATGTCACAAAAACTTCTTACCTCCTAGACAATGAAAGGGGTTGGCCAATCTAATATGGCCTTGATCTTTACTTGATAAACTTACATACCTTTTGAACTTACAACAAAACCAAAAAAGATAACTTCATTTGTGCAAAAAGTACACTTTCGATGTTAAAAAACAATCTTTCGGAACTCAAAGTATTTAACACTTGTCTTAAATGATCAATATGCTCAGTCAAGTCTTTGCTATAAACTAGTATATTATCAAAATACACAAAAATAAACTTGCCAATAAAACGTCTTAAAACATGATTAATTAATCTCATGATGTAGTAGGTGCATTAGTTAAGCCAAAATGCATTATCAACCACTCATACAATCCTAATTTCATTTTATATATAATTTTTCATTCATCACCTTCTTTAATATGAAAAACAGATTTTAAATTAAATTTGGTGAGAATACATGTACCATGTAGTTTTTAAATCATATCATCTAACTTAGGAATCAAATGGTGATATTTAATAGTTATTTTGTTAACTACATGACAATCAACACATACACGCTACAAAGCATCTTTCTTTGGTATAATGTTATAGGAACAACACATGTGTAAGTAAATCATCTACGTGATTTTTTGCCAAAAGTACATCTACTTGGTTTTGCAACTTCTTCATCTTCTTAGGGTTCACTTGATAAGTTGGATGATTCTGGATCACAACTCCAAATAAAAAACCAATTTAATATTCATTGCCTCTAATTGGTAGCAAACCAATCAAGATCTTATGGGAAAAACATTCTCAAATTCCTAG
The DNA here is from genome assembly GCA_020080225.1 of Gynochthodes officinalis. Taxonomy (NCBI): domain Eukaryota; kingdom Viridiplantae; phylum Streptophyta; class Magnoliopsida; order Gentianales; family Rubiaceae; genus Gynochthodes; species Gynochthodes officinalis. The sequence goes on from CM034622.1 coordinate 5,945,974, forward strand.
GAAAGAAAAACAAACTCACCATGTAAATCAAAGGTTAGTTCATTAGTAGAAAAACAAGTTTCTCGATAGATAAGCACCACAAAAATCCATTGGGTACATAAGGCTCTATTTACCTCATAAATACTAGCTAAAAGATGCCTCTTTTTTTTTTATTATCTCATATTAAAGGCTTTTCTCTTAAACATTCTTTCACTCAATTTTTAGTCTTACGCAATTTCTTTTCCTTTGTGTTTTATCTCACTTTTATCCTCAAGTTTTTTTATCTATCTCTCTAAGCTTGAACTCCACTATTTTCTTTTAACTCTCTTTTGGCCTTTTCAGTCTCTCAATTTCTATTTGCCTTTTCTCTAAGTCATTTTTCATATTAGTTTACTCATCATACACTTGTTGCAAAGATAAAAGGTACAATAATTATGGATTATTATGCATTATAAAATTATACTTATTAGTAGCCTTTCTATGAATCACTCAAGGATTCTCAAGTAGGATATGGCTTGTTTGCATTGGAACTCCATTGCAAAAGACTTCATCATTGTGTCTCTCAATTTAGAAAGCTACTAGCACTTGCTTGTTTACATTGACTTTGCTATAATCACCAAGCTATTGAAGCTTGTAAGGCCTCAGGTGTTTAGTTGTTGGAAATTATGACTCTCTATAAGATAGCATAGTTAGTATAGCTACCACCATCAATAATCATCATGCATACTTTATTTTGTACATGGCAGAGAGTATGGAAGATATAGGTATATTACTCATCAAAGTCCTCTTTCTTCATTTGTGTGTTTTTTACCCTTGTGGTCTAAAGCCCCTCATTTAATAGGATACTCTTCAAACTCTTCATCTTCCATTAAATTGGGCCTTTAGTCATACATATATTTTCTATGACTATTATTATGCAAGTCCTATCATCATGAATAATCATAACTCTCTTATTAGGACACTTAAGCAATACGACCTCTTCCAAACATTTAAAACAAGTAACACTTTTGATCTCCTTTTTGGGTCAAGTATTGCTTTTCCAAGTGTTCAATGGTGTAGTTGACCCAAATTTACCAGATAAACTCTTCCGTTTGAGTTGCTTCTCCACTTTTTCTGCCATCTGAACCATCTTTTAATAGTGAAACTATACAATATTTGTTATCTCACGGTTCAAAGTTATAAGGAATCGAGCCATGGTAACTTCAAAGTCTTTCTTAATATTAGCTCGGATCATTTAGATCTCCATCTCTTTAGAGTATTCATCAGCACTTTTGGAATCTTGAGCGATTTCTTGCAGCCTTCTATACAACTCATGGAAGTAGTGGGTCAACTATTCCATTCATCTTCTCATAAGTCTTTCTTGGTTGTGCTTTCTAGACATGGTTAGTTGATCTCACCAAATAATAGTAATGATAGCCAATTTTACCTTTTTTTCTTTCTGAGTAGTGGTGTATATCAAATATTAGTTCTATCTTATTCTCCTATTCGAGTTATGTCTCATGGTCATTTGTGCTTCTAAATGGTGGTATCTTTACAAGTTGCTATCAACTTTATTGGAACTCCATTTTTTGAGAACTATGATAAGCTTTAGACTCCTCATCTTTATCAACATTGAAATCTCGATTTTCAAAGATGAGAATGGTTCTTCTTGTCAGCTTTCTACTCAATCCTCCTTTAGAAGATGTCTTCATATTGTTCATTCTTTCTATCAAATTCTCCACTGATCGAATGAGGCGAAATAGATGCTCGTGTATTGCCTTTTGATCAAATACTTTTGTTGGAATTCATTGCTTTCCATTGTAGATTTGTTAAGAAAAGTTTTAAAAAGGAAAAATTTGTGCTCATAATCCCCGTTTCCCCAAAATATTTCCCAACCTAATTTACTCTTACTACGTATATCTTTCAAATTGAATGGCTTTTAACTAGATATTATTCACTCTAGTATTTGTCCACTCAATTTCTCCACACATAGAGCTCTTAGTATAACCTATTCAAAAGTCCAACAAGGTTAAACAAAGTGACACACTTAAGACGAGAAAAACAAATAAAAAGGTCAAAGGAAAGCTCAAACAACGAAAATTAAAGTAAGAAAATAAATAGAAATATTGGATAAAAGGAAATAAGAGAACAAGGTAAGATGAAAGTAGTAATTTTACAAGAAAACAATAAGGATTTGTATTTAAAAGTGTATGTCCATTTTCAACTAGGATTAGTGTTGATCAAATCCTTTTCCAATTAGAAATTATATATCAAATTCAAATCACAATATGACTAAAAGTGAAATTTGATTCACAAGTGGATATGAATTGTATTTCAAAATGGAAACAAATTGCAAACCAAGAACAATGCAAATTCGAATCGGAATTGGAATAGTTGAGAGAGGTAGCTACCTTTGACAAGAAAACAAGAAATATGAAGCAACTAAAAATTCAAATTTAGAACCCTGTTGAATTAGGGTTTACAATTTTTGGAATTCTTGATACACAAACAGCCACCTTGGCTGAATTCTGTTTTCTTCTTGGCTTTGTTTTCTTTAATACATAACTACAAAACACAAAGACAGGTTTTCTATTGGTTGCAAAACCAAAAAAAGAAAATTCAATATTTGGATAGTATATCAAAATCATAGGATGACAATAAAGAATGGGAGGAAAGAAAAAATATCAAAAGGATGGATTAATAAATACACAACGATAGATAAAAACAAGAACAGCAACAACACAATGCGGAAATAGAACAAGAAGATAAAAATAAGAAAAGTTCTAGTAGTAACCTAAATTGCTCGAATACCAAACTACTATGACCCTTAAGGATAAAATTTAAAATCCACTAATATTAGAGATCAACTCCCAAAAATTACCCTTGTTGAATAGCACTAAAAATCAGAACAAGTACCAAAACCCTCCTACACAAATTTGGAGCAAGAAATTTGATTAAAAGGATACCACAACTTAGAGGATCCAACTTAGTTAATAAGTCAAAAAAGTTTCACAAATACAACTTTGCTAGACTCAAATAAATTCACAAAAGAATTTTCAAGTGAAAGGAATAAAATCTCATAATTTTTATTGATTAAAAACTATGTGTTATAGTCAAAATTTGGTGCCTTATTTTAGGGTTAAGGGGTAGCCATAATCCATTATTGACTCAAGAGACTCTTCTTAACTTTTAGAACAAGAAATGAATACTGTTGGTTGGATGAGCTGTCTTGAAGCCTAACTGATTAATTTAGACTTGAACATAAGATAATAAACTACTTGGCCAATAATACAACTTCGAAATTATCTTGGAGGTCCCTTAAAAAGGTCAACCAATAGACACTCTATTCCAAAAAAATTCAAGATGCAAAACTTGGTGGCCATGTTAAAGTTTTGATCAAACAGCCCTAATTTGCAAGATAAGAAGACTCTAAATAAATTAAGGGGTTTAGGTAAAAGACTCATTACTAATTACACTTAAGAAATGAATTAAATAAAGCATGTAATCAATAATATTTAACTCTTCTTTGGTTTGAATTTCTTTAATGAGCCCATTCAGTGCTTTTCTAAGGTTTTTAGCTGTAGCACTTGTCATTTGCTCCATGAATGCCTTTAGTGGATCTTGATTCACATCTTTTAAGCTTGATAGTTCATAGATCATGCCTTTAACTTGATCATCCATGCCTTCATGGAGTTCTTTAATGCCTTGGCTTGAATCCACTTGTGTCTATGAAAATTGATGTCCATTAGAATCACTAGAGATCTTAATCATTTTTTCTTTCATTTTCAAACCTAAGTTTAACCTTGTAATTCGAGCCTCATATTTGTTCTCATTGTTGGTTTCTTTGAAATCAAAACGTAGTGCATATGTGACTTCCTCTCCGTTAGGACTTTGGAGCAACGACTGCTCCAATCCCTCTTCATTTGATGCTCCATCCACATACGATGTTCAACATTCAATTTGTTTGTCATTATGAGACAAAATCAACTACTAACTTTGTAGTCCAAGATTGATTCTTAGACTATTTCCCTTCATGGGCATTTCTACTATAAATTTAGCTAATGCTTGTCCCTGAATTGCACCTCACGATTAATATATTATGAACTTCTTAATATTCTTTATAGTCTGGAAGAAAGATAGCTGCCTTTGGTTTGTGCAATTTTCGACTTGAAAACTCTCATTATTAAACCTCTCCATGTAGGACTTTAAGATCTCATATTTTCTTTGCTTAATAATCAACGAATCTATAGCAGTTTTATGAACTTTTTGTTTTGGTTGAGCTAGGTATAAAAAAGTTCAACTAACTGCACAAAGGAGGAGATGTTACCTTGTAGTAGGTCTTCAAACAACCTAAGGCTTTACTTCTCAAATAGATAAGGAATGCTTTGCACATGAGTTCTATAGGAGCATTTTTAGACTTCATTGCATATTCGAAATGAGATAAATGATCGAATAGGTTAGATATTAGAAATTTCAAGATATTAGAAATTGCTAATGTAAATCACAAATTGGGTAGGTAGGAAGTATTACCCATGTATCCTCAATAAATTTTTTATCTTGTCATGTACCTTCTGATTGACTTCTAGGGCACCATTAACATAAGATTTATTATACTTTGTTTGGGTATCTCCTATGATTGTTATTATTATTTCTTCAGCATGAATGATGTGAACTGGGGATAAACATTAAAACCCAACAATATTAAAGATCAAATCCCCAAAACTACCCTTTTTGAATAAAACTTAATAATTTGGATGTGAAACAAAACCCTTATAAGAATTTTGATTAAAAGGATGCCACAACTAAGATGGTCAATTTTGGTTGATAAGTCAAAAGAGTTTTACACAGACAACTTTGCTGGGCTCTAACAAGTTCTTCGAAGAGAAGGAATAAATCTCATAAAACTCACAATTTTTATTAATTCAAAGTGGCATGCTTGGCCATGTTTTCAAGCATTAGAACCAGTAGCAAACTAAAAAAAGGGACCAATTACACTTTTGACAAGAATGATTCTGATATTGATGAAGATGAGAATGAAAAGTTTGTAGCTTCCCATAGTTCTCAGTGAGAGTTCTAGTAAACTTTATAGCAACTTAGGAAAGGGTGAAGATATCACCCTTTAGAGACGCAAATGACCCTAAGACATACCTCTAATGGGAGAAAAAGGTAGAACTAATGTTTGATGTACTCTGCTACTTAGAAAAAAAACGGGTAAAATTGGTTACTGTTAAAATTTACTGATAATGCTATTATTTAGCGGGCCCAACTAACCCTATCTTGGAAGTGCAACCGAGAAAGACTTATAAGTATCTAGAAAGAAAAAGAGGTTTGTACCTCCCCACTATTTTTATGAGCTGTATAAAAGATTGCAAGGAATCCCTTAAAGTTCCAAAGTGTTGATGATTATTATAAAAATATGGAGGTTGCAATAATTCAAGACAATGTTGAGGAAGACCCTAAAGCTACCATGGTTTGATTCCTTGGAGATTTGAATGGTGAGAGAGAAAACATTTCACCAATCATATTCTTTCACTGCTAAACAAGAGTTCTAAGTCAATTTGGTATCAATACTTCCTTTCTACCCTCAAGGCTGATTGTAAAGTTGCACCATTACTTGGAATTTGAAAAGATGGTCCACATGATAGAAAAAATAGAGAAGCAACTCAAATGGAAGGGTTCAACCAGTAAATCTTTGTCAACTATACTGTCTATCATATGGAAGAGCAATGTCTGGCCCATAAAGGAGAATAAATTGCTACTAAGAAGTTTGAAACTTCTAAAACAAGTTTTGCAAATCAGAGTTCATTTAAGGCAAGTGAATCTATTTCTAGATCATCTAATATTATTTTCTTTAAATGTTTAGGAAGAGGACACATTGCTTCATAATGTCCCTATAAAAAAGTTATGGTTATTCATGATGATTTGACTTGTATAAATAATAGTGGTAAAAAATATGAATATGAAGGAATGTCTACCTTAATAGAGGATAAAGAGTTTAAAGAGTATGCTATTGAAGGAGAGGCTTTGGTGACCATGACGGCATTGAACACGCAAATCAATAGGATTTTGATGAGAAATGAACCAATATCTTCCATACTCTCTGGCATGTGCAAAATAATGTGTGCATGATGATTATTAATGGTAGTAGCTGTACTAATTGTGCTAGTACTTATCTTGTAAAAAGGTTTAAATTGCCAACAACTAAATACTTGAGACCTTAGAAGCTTTAATGGTTTAATGACTTTGGTGAAGTTAAGGTAAACAATCAAGTACTAGTAGTTTTTTCAATCGGCAGATATAATGAAGATGTCTTTTTTTCTGAGATTCAAAATGGTTTGCTACTAATTAGAGGGATTGAACATCGAATAGATTCTGTACTTGAAGCCATGATCCCAAATCATCATGCTTATTGAGCAAACCCAAAAAAGATAAAGTAGTTACACAGACAAGTAAATGAACCTTGGTGAGAGGTCATGGGTGTGAGTCAATTAGCCCATGTGCTGTTTTGCTAATCTTGGTATCTAAGAAAGTGGTTCAATGGCGTGTGTGTGTCAATTTTCATGCAATTTAAAAAGTAACTATTAAATATGTCTATCTAATTATGAGGTTAGCTAAAAGGTTGTATGGTGCATACGTTTTCACGAAAATTGTTTTGAAATTTGGTTATCATCAAATTCATATTCAACAAGGTGATGAGTGGAAAATTTCCTTTGAAATAAAATTTGGGTTGTAAGAGTCATTGGTAATGCTTTTCAACTTAACTAATGCATCTCATACATTTATGAGATTGATGAATCATGTGTTAAGGCATTTTATTGGTAAGTTTATATTTGTGTATTTTGATGATATACTAGTTTATAGCAAAGACTTGAATAAGCATATTGATAAGTTAAGACAAGTGTTAAGTACTTTGCATTCTAAAAGATTGTTTGCTAACATCAAAAGTGTGCTTTTTGTGTGAATATCTTTCTTGGTTTTGATTAAGTACAAAAGGTCTGCAAGTTGATCAAGCAATGGTCGATGCTATATTTGATTGGCCAACTCCTTTCATTGTGTATGAAGTAAGAAGTTTTTATGGTTTAGCCAGTTTTTCTAGATGATTTGTGAAGGATATTTCAAATAAAGTGGTGCATTTGATAGAACTTGTAAAGGAAAAATATTAGTTTTAAATGGGGATTTGATCAAAAAATCATGTTTAATCAACTTAAGTGTGACTTCTGCACCATTATTTGTGTTGTCTAACTTTTCTAAAACTTTTGAATTAGAATCTGATACATTAGGTATAGGCGTTGGAATAGTTCTGAAGCAAGTGGGGTTGCTCATTGCTTATTTTAGTTAGAAACTAAATGGAGTTGTACTAAATTATTCAACATACGATAAAGAATTATATGTTGTGGTTTTTGATTTAGAGAATTGGCAACACTACTTGATGCCATAGGAGTTTATGATCCACATTGGCCATGAATCCCTCAAACACTTAAAGGGTCAAAATAAGTTGAATACAAGGCATACTAAATTGATTGCCTTGATTGAGACATTCACCTATGCATTTCAATACAAGCAAAGTAAGAAAAACATATTGGTTGATGCTTTGTCTTGAAAGTATATCCTTCTCACTACTATTCATAGTAAATTGTTTGGTTTTGAGTTTATTAAAGATTCTATGTTACTAACCTCAACTTTCTAGTGTTTATAGAGCATGGGAACAAATTGGGTTCAATAAGTTCTATAGGCACAATGATAATTTTTTTGTAAAAATAGATTATGTGTGCCTACTTGTTAATTATGTGAATTATTAGTCTATGAAACTCATAGTAGTGGTTAAGTGGAATATTTTGGATTTTTTAAAACTTTTGAATCTCAATTGAGCTTTCTTATTGGCCTCATATGGAAAGATCTTCAAGAGATATAGATTCAATTTTGTTATAGTGGATCATTTTTCTAAAATGGCTCATTTACTTGTAGGAAATCCAATGATGCTACACTTGTAGCCGACTTATCCTTCAAGGAGGTGATTTATTTGCATGGAGGTCCAAAAAGCGTTATCATTAATAAAGATGTGAAATTTATGAGTGATTTTTGGAATATTCTTTAGGGTAACTTGTATTCTATATTATTCTCAACAATTAGTTATCCATAAACTGATGCTCAAATTGATGTAACTAATCATATACTTGGTATATTGTTGCATATGCTAATTAAAAAGAATTTGAAAACTCGGGAAGAATGCCAACCAATAGCATAGTTTTGCTTATCACTACACCATTTACACTTCCATTAACCTTTTACCTTTTGAAATTGTTTAGTACCAATGGACTTGACTTCTTTACTAGTGAAACATCAATTATAAAGTTGCATGAAATGGTTCACATGCATGAAAAAATTTTGCATGTGCTTTGAGAAGAAAACTTAACAATATGCTAAAAGTGGAAAATGGGGGACGAAAAGGAGTAGTACTTAAAATTGGTAACTAGGATAGGTTACATATGAGGAAAGAAAGTTTCCTCACTCAAAGGCATACAAAGTTTCTTTTTCAAGGACATGGATCTTTTCAAGTGATGGCTCACATCAATGATTGTGCTTACACTCTTGACCTCCCAGTGAATATAGTGTCAGTGCAACATTTAATGCTCATGGCTTATCTCCTATTGAATTTGATATAAATAATCTCAATTCAAAAGTGAATCCTTTCAAGGAGACGGGGAATGATGGAGATCAAGGTATACGAATACCAGTGGATTCAAGCCAAGGCATGAAAGTGCTCAACAGCAATAGAGATGATCAAGCTAAAGGCATTGTTTGTGAACCTTCAAGGAGTGAATCAAATCCCCTCAAAGGCATTCATCGGCCAATGATAAGGGTTAGGGCCAAAAAACTTAAAGACTCACTTTATGGGCTTATTAAAGAAGTTCAAGGTGAAAAAGAATCTAAAATTGATGATTACAAGTATTATTTTACTAATGTCTTAAGCATCACTGCCGATGGCCCTTTAACTAAAGCCCATTAATTTATTTAGAGTCTAATTGTCTTACAAATTAAGGCTCTTTAGCCAAAACCCTAACATGGTCGCCCAATGGTAGTTTTGTTACTTAAGGTGTCTGTTTCCTTTTTGGAATAGAGTGTCTCTTGGCTAACCTTTTTAAAGAACCTTTTAGATGGTTTCTAAATTGTATTGTTGGCCAAGTAGCTTATTAATTTATGTTTAAGCCGTACATTTATTGTTTCGACTTTTGGACAACTCATCCAACCAATAGCATATATTCCTTATTTTAAAATCTAGGAAAAGTCTGGAGAGTCTAAAAGGGATTATGGCCACCTTTAGCCCTATAAATAGTTGAAATTTCAGCTATCACACATCAATTTTGAATCAATAAAATTGTGAGATTTATTCCTTCTCTTTTGAGTTCCTTTGTGAACTTGTTTGAGTCTAGAAAATTTATAATTATGAAAATCTTTTGTCTTATTAACTGACTCTTGATCTTGTTAGTTGTGGTGTCCTTTTAATCAAAGTTCTTGTCCAGATTTTTAGTTCGATTCAAGAAGGGTAATACTCTGATATTGGTAGGTTTTAACATTCATCCCTAAGATTTGTATCAGATTTCCAAGTTTTTGTTGTAAATAATGGTTACAAAGCTATAGAGTAGATGAAGAGACATGTTGATAAGGTACACTAGTTACATAAAGTTTTTGAATATTTCACTATTGACTAATTATTGAGGTCCAAGAATAAATGTGCAGATAATTTGAGCAAGTTAGCTTTATCTACATTCCCCCATCTCAATAAAAAAGTGCTAGTTTCTTATAGTATCCAAGCACATAAGTGAAAAAAGTTATGCCTATCGAGAAAGGAGAAGATAAATTGATGACTCCATTAGTCAATATTTAAAACATGGGGATCTACCTATGGATAAAAATGAGGCAAAAAAACTAAAACTAAAATTATCTCAATAAGTTTTGTAGGATGGGGTGATGTACAAATGATCATACTTTCAAACCTTTGGTTTGATACACTGGATTCAATAGGCTGAATATGTTCTTTGAAAGGTACACTTAGGATCCTATGTAGCGATGTAGGACATCATATGTTGGCCAAAAAATTCATCAAATGGGGTTATTAATGGCTAACTATGTTTCAAGATGTTCATAATTTTGTCAAAAGAGATGTGAAGTGTTAACTTCACACTCTAATTATTAGGACACCTTAGATGGAATTGATCAATATTTACAACTCCAGGCCATTCATGTAGTAGGAAATCAACATTTCGGGTCTTTTTCTAAAATTAAATAAATGTCAAATCTTAGAGACTTTGAAAATAAACACCAACTTAAATAAATGAAATTTAATTTAAATTTCAGAGTGAGACAGTATCTTTTTCTTAAGAAAAGGTCAAGCTCAGCACTTAATCTTCAACCCAAAATCAAATTTCTTCAAAAATGGTGGGTTTTTTTTTCACTTGAAAGCAAACGAGAACCCTAGGCTAAGGATAAAATATTATATAAATATTAGAGCTCTTGAGGAGACTGGGTTTTTAAGATCCCAAAGTCCCTAAAAAATAATCTAAAGATGAGTTTTTATTCGGTTTAAACTTATTGGGCTCATTACAAGTAGTCCAAGACCAAAAAAAAAAAAAGAGGTTAAAAAGTATGGTCAATCAGCTCTGGCTCTTGGTTTTCATCAATCCCTCTTATTGGATTTGTCCTATTTGAGGCATTGGACTCTTTTTGCTCCTACTGGAACACGAGGTTTAGTACGTTCATTGAGATCATGAAACTCCATTTGAGCCTTTTTAATGCATGATTCTAAGGTTGTAAGTGATGTTTACCTCACGGTTATAAAGAGCCAGCAATACACAATAAGCGAATAGGACCCAAGACTTAACTTGCGAAATCATTAGAACCGGCAGAATTTTGGAATGATAGATGAAGCGTCACAACAATCTAGGGTTCTACTAGATTGATAAGACTCAAAAGCGTCACAAACTTGTCAACTTTGATAAGCCCGTTGTTCTTTGAAAGAACTAAGAGATTAATTCACTTAAACTATCAAGGACGCAATGTCTCAAAAATTCTCAACTTGTCTATTGAGGTGTTAGTCAAATGGCCTATATCTATAGAGTATAAAAATGTGTTAAAAAGCAACAACTAAAATCCTAACCCTAATCTACTTCTAAGGAGGGGCGGTTGGTTTCCTTTGATTAATTAAAGGGCAACCTTACAAAAAAAATGAAACAAAAAAACCCTATTCGTCACTGTTCATTTGCTTGTTTGTTCATGGCACTATTCAATGTTCACTGTTCATGGTAGGTTTTTTTTCCTTTTTTTTCTAGATTTTTCTTGTGTCTCACATGTCTATGGCTGCTGGCCAAATCGCAAATATATATAGTAGTAGTATTAGGGCAAAACTTATATTAAAGAGTTTTACTTGAACTACCAAATTCTAATCTATGTGGGATTGACTGCCAAGATAAGAATCCCGTTCTAATTTGGCCTTCTAAATTTGGTTTTCACATGAATTAATAAATTCAAAACTATTTTGAATTTATTAATGCAAAACCAAAATCATTTAGAATCCAAGTCCGAATACTGTCTTAAACCAGAAACCTTACAGAATCCCATTCATGTTAAGATTCTTTAATTTAACTAAAATTCATCACATGAATTTTACACTCCGTTTAGATATGATCTTAGTGTGCAACCCAGTAGGTTCTCATAACGTTGGCAATGACATAAAATCTATTTTATATCATAAGCATTGAGCGGTGTCTAGTAACAAATCAAAGCTACCCAAGTTATGAGAATGTTAGGCTGCATGTGGACAAGCAGTTTTCATTTGTAAATGGAAAAAGTTGTATTGGAATGTGTGAAAATTTTGGTGGGTATTTTTTGATAGAAAAAGTGTTTGGAGGGAAGGAAAATTTTTTAAAATTATGCGAGAGAAATTTGAGTGGGAAAATTTGAATTCTAAATTTTAAAATAAAAATGTGTTTGAATAGCTTGTTTTTGTTTGAGAATATTCTTATTTGCAAATGAAAACAATCTGTCCACACGCAGCCTTAGTAATTTGACATTACTTATCTTGTGATAGATGTTACCATGTAATTCAATCCTTTTGCCCTAGATATCTTAATTGAACATAAGCCATGGAACATGTCACACTTCGTATAGTTCAATCTTTACATTTCTTGATTCCCTAGTAGACTTATCTAAACAAATGAGCCCGATATCACATATCAACTCATTTGAGCACTACCATGCATTTTATGGTCTCACTCAATCAAAGGGCCCAAAGATATCACTCCCATTATATAGGAGGGGCAAATCCTATCTTGATCACTCAACATCCCACTACATAATTCATAGCATATCCAATTGCTACCTTTATAGTTCACCCTATTATGGGTAACGTTTGGTAGTATTAAAATATCCAACTCCTCATGTTGGGATCTTTGATGACCTCAAGTCTAAGGATCATTTACATCATCATCACTATGAGATATGCTTATGACACTTTATATAATCATCCATATAGCATTTCTCATAGCAGGTCAATTCAGTACATAGTTCTTTAACATGTACTTATGTGTTGACTCGATATCTCATATCATGACACATTTCATCAGTCACTACACATACTAGTCTTAATGTATTATCATTGTCCCATTAATGATAATACTTGATTAGGGATAATTTTAGAATAATTAAATTCTGGGGACATTATTATATTTACTCATAATACGTACACAGATATGGAATAAAACATAACAATAACAAATTGCCATAAATAAAAGCGTTTTGATATAATATATGCCTAAACCATCATAACATGATTGGTTCTTAGGGCATAATCCAACAATAATTGCAATTTGGATAGAACAAAAAGACAAAGACAAAAAGTTGATTTTAGGTAGAAAAAGGCAGTAGCATTAGAAAAAGAAAATTAAAAAAAAATCTGTACACAAGTAAATCCGCTAGTAAAGAATTTTGGGAATAGTAAATTTAAAATTTTGGCCAGGACCTAGAATTTGATAACTTCAACTTGGGCAGTATTGATTTCAGATAGAAGGAATATATGTTGATGACAAGAATTGAAATAAGGTAGGAATTCCACTTGTGGGTATAAGGAAAATCCTAATAGCACCAAAATTCAAGAAATTTACAAGACAAACAATAAGAATTGTGGCAAAACCAAAATAAATGAAAAGAAAGAAATTGCGACATAACCAAATTAAAGGAAAGGAAATAAATTGAAGGTAGTAAGTAGTTCAAGAAGCAACAACATGTGCGAGAGATAGGGATTAGAGTCTGCATCCAAGGGTTCTTTTGCAACTTGCAGTTTGAGATAATCCAATAGAGGCCGACAAGTTAGGATATATAATAATCCGATTGCTATTGATGTAATGGTTATCGTGCGCCAGTTGAAAACATCAATCTTTTGTGTAATCTTTTTTGTTTTTTATTTTTCAAATGATGTAGAACTTTTTTTTGTGGTTCAGATAAAAAATCACAAAGAGCAATTAGCCCTTTTAGGTTATGTCTTGTATAGTTTGCAATTGCAATGAAATTTCTGCCATTATTGTCAAAAAAAAAAAAGTGATTCAGGCAATAACAAACTTCTAGAGAAATCTAAAGTTTAGGCAGGAATTAAAATTCAGCCAAGAGAACTTATGCTTTAGCCAGAGCAACAATTTTAATTGGACAAGAATTAAATTTTAGGTGGAAGAAAGGAAATACTGAAGTTAGGTAAAAACCACTTTTGCTTGACCAAGAGGAATATTGAGCAGAAAAAAAAAACAACAAAGAAAAAAGATAGCATCAGTTCGAAGTAAAAATTGAACAACACAATAAGTTTTGAGCAGGACAATTCGGTAGCAATAATCTTCTTTTTCTTTTTTTTTAAACATTGCGGCACAAACATGATTAAAAATTAGGCTGACGAAAATTAAACAAGGGTCTTCGGCTAGAATGTTTGATTAGCTTGAGCAATGAATTGTATTTTTTTTTAACTATAACGTTAGAATTTTTATTTCAATTTGAAAACTGTACATGATTTAATCTAAAAATAGGCTAATTGCTCTTCGTGGTGTTTTATTTTAACCACAAAAGAAAGTGCGACAACAGTTGAAAAAGAAAACAAAAAAGATTGAACAAAAGATTGATATTTTCGGCTATTGCACTATAACCTTTATATCAATAGCAATTTGCATTATTGTACATCCTAACTTGTCGGCCTTTACTTGAGTATCTGAAAATTGCATGTAATAAAATAACCATTGAATGCAGACATTGATACCTAACTACATGAATTGTATCTTGGGCGGAACAATTTTTGGACAATACACAAAAATTAAGAAAGTCAATTAGGACAACACAATTCTTAATTGAGCTGGTCTTAACTTGTGGCAGAGAAGACAAGTTCAATTGGTAGAAAATTTCCAAAGCAATAACAATATACTTTCAGCTAGAAAATTGTCAACAAACAAGTTAGACAAGGACAAACTTTCACTCTTTTTGTAATCAATAAAAAGACAGACAAGAATTCAGGTTGAAAAGAAAAACAAAGGGCAAGAGCCGACATGAATTCAAGAACATAAGAAAAACAAGATTTCAAGAACAACAAGGAAGGGCGACAAGAACACAAGAAAATAGATATGAACAAGAACAAACAAACAAACAAATAAAATAAATAAAGATATGAATAATTCAAGGTAAACAAAATTGCTCTGATACTAGAAAGCGTACGCACTTGAAGGTCGATGGGACCTCCCAATGTCATTAAATTCCACAAGCCCAGAACTTATCAAAAATTGAATTAGATCACATGATTTGGTAGAACCACACGCTCGGTTTTGGTTAAGGCTAGCAAGGTAAGCACAATAGTAGTTAGCTAACACTGTAAATTATTATTAAAATAACAATATGGAAAATAATGGGATAGATGATGCCACAACTTGTTAGTACCAATTAAGAAGTTGATAAGTCAAAAAGTGCCATAAGATAAAGCTTGATAAGCTCAAAACAAAGTTCAAGAACAAGAACTTACATTGTGAAAAAAACTCACAAAATTTATTAATCTCATAATTTCTAAATTTTCAACCATAAAGGGGTGTATTTATAATATTAGTATCAACCCCTTTAAGTCTTACAATTGGAATTAAATAAGTGGTTTGATGCCAAAAGGATTTGGCAACTAAACCGTAATATACTTGTACTAAAATTGAAAGATATAAAAATCCTAATGCTAATATAACTTGTACTACCCTAAATTCTTACAACTAGGAGCAGCCAAGCCTTCAAAAATCTATTAAAATTGTGAAAAATAAAATGCTAAAATAATTAAAACAAGGTTAGGATTTTTAAACTAGGGTTGGGTGAAACCCTAAACCTTATGAAGCCCTAAGAACCTTAGGAAACGCTAGGACATTTGAAGTCTTGTAATTTAAAATATTGCTATTAAATTACATAGAAAACTTAAATTCTGGCCCATAAATACCATGAAGTGGATTTTTGAACACTTTTTAAACCAAAATCCAAACTCATAACAATGTACCAAAAATGATGACCACCATGCACTTTGGTTTGCATCACAAACCCTTAAATTTCTAAAAATAGGAACCCTAAAGACATTAAGTTTTTGAAACCCAAATTTTACATTCAAAAGTATAAGAACATTTGGCCTATAAGATGGGATAAAAGCTGCTATGAATTGGGTAGTTCAAGACCAATTTAGTAAGTTAAAAAGGCAATAAAAGCACCACAAGGAATCCATCTTGATAAACTAACTGGCAAGTTCAAACAAAAACCAAATTAAGAGAACAAAATCTTGATTGTTATTAGTCTCAATGATGTGCATTACAAACTTGGAAAAGGACCTCTGTTTGTAGGGAGTAATTCTATCTTAAAATAGTCTAGCAAGGAAATGAACTAGTCAATAATTTGGAAACAAAAGAAGGGGAAACAAACAAGGAATAGGCAACACTCAAATCCTAAAAACTTAATGACTTATTGTCCGTCCTGATCCCTAAGGAAATAAAGCCATTTGGCCTTAAATAAATCCTAACTAGAGCCCTTATAAATAATTAGGCTTGCTACAATACAATTAAGGACTTAATTAAAACTAATCAAGTCAATAAGACAACACCTAACAAAATATAGGGACTTTAAAAAAAATCAGTATCACCCTTTTGAGAAACTTGGACTTAGACTTGCACAATAGTTGATCTTGAGCGACTTTTGACCAAATCCAAACTTGTAAACTTAGCCTCTTCATAGTTTGATCATTCTCCATTCATTAAAATGACGAGCCACGAATGATGGTTGTCGTGGACTAAGTAGGCACTAAACTGATACAAATTTCACAAGCAGTCAAACTTATGAAATTCACAGCTCATAAAAGGTACGAAGACAACCCTCGATTGAACTAGAAAAAAACCTAGGTGGTAAAACTAAATCCTTAGATTTTCGAAGACAAGAACTCTAAAAACGCTAAGGCTTTAAGACCTAAAGTTTATGCTCAAACAGATAAGGAAATTTGGCCTATAGAATGGGATAAAAGATGATATGAATTGGATGGATGAAGATCAATTCAAAAAGTCAAAGAAGGATACCAGAATCCACCAAACAAGTAAGCAAGCAAGTTCAAGTAACAACCAAATTAAGAAAACAAACTCTCAACTTTTATTAATCTCAGTGATGATATTACAAGCTTGGCCAAGGACTCATTTTTATAAGGAGTAATTCTATCTTAAAACAACTAGGACAAGCAAAAGGAACTAGTCTAGAATATATAAATAAAGGAAGAGGAAGCAAACTAGGAGTAAAAAATACCCAAATCCTAAAATCTTAAGGACTTCTTGGCCTCCTAAAACTCTAAAGAAATAAGGAGATTTGGCCATACATAAATCCTATCTAAAGTCTTTATAAACAGTTTGGCTAGTATAATACAATTAAGGATTTAATTAAAACTAATCAAGCCCATAAGACAACACTTGAAAAATTATGTGGACTTCAGGAAGGAAAAAATATTTAAAATGTCGCCCTTCTGCAAAAATTGGATTTGGACTTGCACAATGATTGATTTCAGACACCTTTTAAGCCCAAACCTAAACTTGTAAACTTGGTCTTTTGATAGCTTGATCATCTTTTAGCAAAATGATGAATCAAGAATGATGGCTCCTATGGATTGGGAGTGCATCCTTCGTCCTTTCTTTGAAAAGATTCATCCTCGAATCTTTGTCAACACCTTTGGGATCAAATCAATAATTTTTTACCACCTTTGGGAATGAAAGGAACAATTCTACCAAAGGAATTGATTTCATGAAATCTAACTCTCCTTGATCCACTTTTAGAGCAAATGTTTGCCATAGAACTTTAAAGGCTCCAAGTTTGTGCCAAAATGTGGTAAAATTTCCTTTTCCATACATAGAATCGAGGTTTGGAACTTTTGAAACTTTAAAAGGTCAAATGATTATGAGAAGTTCCAATTGGAAAACCTACAAAAAAGACAAGTCTAGCAAAACATGGTTAGTAAATAAACTTCCCTTTCAACTTGTTGCCTTTTTTGCTTACTTTTAATAATGGCTTCTCTCAAGTTTCTCTCACTCTATTCACTGCCATTATTTATTTTCCCTCTTATTTCATCTTTCTAAAACTTTTGGATTGCCTCTCTTTAGCTGTCTCTTTGTCTCTCTTTTTTCTCTCTCTCATTTTCAGCCCTCTATTTTTCTTCTATTTCTTTCCCCTCTCAAGTTGAACTTACTTTTTATTTTACATTAATTCTTATACACTTGAGGTTTAAGAGGTAACAAAAATGAAAGGTTTACAATTAAAAACAAAAAAAAAATTATTAGTAAAATCATCATGCGTCGATCCCAACTAGTTTGGGATAAAGGTGATGTTGATGTTGATGTTGAGTAAAATCATCATGCATGTCTCACTTAATATACTTCCAAGCACGTCCAAGAAAAATATGCCCAACTACTATTGGCACTACGTTATAAAGCATTTCATTTTGATACCTACTGGTTGAGAAAACCACTTAGACTTGCTTGTTAATCTCTACATTACAACTTTCATTTATTCATTTGATCTTATAAGGTGTTGGATTCTAAATCATCGACAAGCCTAACTTTTCAACCCTACAGTGCTAACAATGTTAGCAAAACTATCACAATCAATAATCAAGAAACATACCTTGTTGTGGACTGAACTTCTCATATGGAACAGGTTCGTGCATTGCTCTTCTTCATCAACCTCCTTATTTACAGTAGAGTTCGTTGCAAGATTAATGTTTCTCCCTCAATTGGGTAGATGGTGTGCATTTTCCTTCATTCTCTATGCTATCAACTCTAAGAGTCATAACCCTGTTGTTGAGGAATTAAGATCTAATATACCTTTTTCCACCATACTTCAAACAAGTAACACCATGTGAACTAGGGTTAGTAGAGGACTAAATCTTAGAAGAAGTAGAATTTGGTACCTTTGATAGCTTAGAAGGTTTAGCCTTTACATATTCCCTTTCAAACTACTTTGGATGCTAGGATGCCATATGCACTATCTCCTCAATATCCATATAATGGTGGACCTTGACTATATTGGCCATTTCAAGTTCCATCCTTGCAAGAATCTTGCCATCATAGCCTTAGAATCCTCCTCAACATTAACTCGAATCATGGCCACTTCTATCTCCTTAAAATACTTATCCATAGTTTTCAAGCTTTGAACAATGCCTTGCATCTTCTTGTGCAACCCATAGTGGTAATGGGTAAGCATAAATCATTTACACATTACAAACTTCATCCCTTCCCATGTACCCTTGGTCTTCCTTGTTTTCTTCTCTTAGAAAAGGTTACCTAGTCCCACCAAATAATTTCATAATTATTCAATAGTGGCTAGTTTTATCCTTTTATCCTCGGAGTAGTGATGTAAGTCGAAGACGAATTCCATATTTTGCTCCAACTCCAAATATTCCTAAGGTCACTCTTGCCTAGGAAGAGCGGAATATTCATTTTAATAAGGCTCATATTCTTATGAACTTGATGACCTCTTCTCCTTCGAGTGCAAGTGGATGAATCAAATTCCTCCTTATTAGAATAAATTATTTCCACATAAACTAGGTTAATCTTATCCTTCTCGGTTTACAACCTTGGTTAACTAGCACTCCATATTATCCATTTTAACCAAGAGTTGGTCTAACATGTAATTCAAATGGGCCATTTGCACCTTTACATCTACATTAGGTTTTTCTTCCTACACTTCACCACAACCATTGCCATGTTCACCTGTTTAAGATAATTGAAGCAACAGAATCTTCACAAGAACCCAAACTAATCTACAACCTAATGTTTCGCTCAATTGAATGGCTTTTGCTTTTTCTATGAACAATCAAGTCTTTTTCTAATTAATCCTCTTACCAAGTTATTATATGAACTTACAAGGGTTTAAACTAAATTACAAACCTCAAGCACAAGACTAGATAAAAGAGAACAAAAAGGAAGAATAAGATCTAGTTAACTCAAGCAAGAAGCTGGCAAGAAAGAATGGAACTTTATGCAAAATTTTGAACTTCAAGACCGAGGTTTGAATACAATTTAGGCTTTTGGAAGTTTGGAACAATCTGAAAATACAAATTCCTAGGAATTTCAGCAAGAAACTTAAATTAGGATTTACAAATTGAAAACACTTTGGATAAGAAACCCTACTAAATCCAAACATGAGTAAAGTGAGAAACAAAAAGTACAATTAAAAGAGATACCATAAAAGATACAATTATGCACAAAGGGAAAAATGGCCTTTTTCCATGTCCAAATCCAATTAGGATTGCAACTTACAATTCCAATTCCAAAGTGAGTTAGAAAACTAAATCCAACTACAAATGCAAGTTGAATCAAATTCAATTTAGATTAGAATTCAAGTTTCTATTGGAATAGGAAATAAATTCAATTTCAAATTGGATTAGGGCTTTAGTTTAAAACTAATTAATCGAGAAAGGATTTCAATTCTAACCAAACAAAGACCATAATTGAATCTCAAAATTCTTCCTATCATGAAACAAGTAAGACACATAATAGATAGAAAGAATTGGGAACACAGGGAAAGGAACACAAGAACAATTTACACAAGCAAATAAACAAAACAAAAATGATATAAAAAATTTAGGGTGTTGCCCACATTCCTTTGATACCAAGCTAATACAAACATCACAAGCTGTCCAATCTATGAAATCGCAGCCTAGGAAAGGTAAAAAACAACTAATGTTGTGTGGATTGGGATATAAAATGTAGCACAAATACTACAATTAATCAAAAAATAATTAATTAATCTACACAATTAAGTGCAAGCATATGCTTGTCATTGTATTGTGGAAGTAGGGTCGATCCCTCAAGGATGTTGAGACTTTGAGGATTTTATCTAAAAGCTAAAAGGAAACTTAAAGAGAAAAAATTTACAATTATGCTATATTAAAGTAAAGGAAATTGAGTAAAACAATAATAGAAAAAGAGATAAAAACTTAAATTTTCAATTAATTCTAAAATTTGGAACCAAAAAAAAAGTTAATCCCAAATAAGTGACTATCTATTTCTTCTTAATTGTATACTTTAGCTACAGTTTATGAATTTACAGAGGCAATTATCTTTTTTACTCTAATTTCTAATCCTAGTCACTAGAATGCAATGACATGGGTCGTATTCCTAATCTTTGATACCTTTAAATGAAAAATAATGACAATATGAAGCCTACAAATTCCCCCTACATATTTCATTCTTGGAGTACTATGGTTCCAATAACAAATGTCTAAATTTAGTGAAGATCAAATGATCAAACACAAGCACCAATCCATACAACTAATGAGGACTACATATATTGCATGATTATTGAACGAAAACTTGTTGTTTAACATCATTATGCATTCCTAACAGCATAAATAAACACAATAAGGAAAAATATCAATAACTTATCATTAATTCTTAGACATATTATAAGAGTTTAACCGCAGATAGTAATAAAAAGAAACACCAAAATGAATAAAAGAAACATAAGATTAAGGTTTAGATTAAAAAAGACTCCTCTTTACAAGAAAAAGCCTAGCTATATACTTAATTTTCAACTCAAGATCCAATATCTACCAAAACAGAGTCTTTTCTCTTCAAAACTCATAAGAACCTTATGATAAGGATGAATTTCTATACAAAACCATATAGCTCTTTTGAAGGCTAGGGTTCCAAAATTTTGTAAAATCTAGCCTCTCTTGTGATGACCTAAAGATGAGATTTTATTAAAGTTAGACCTATTGGACTCATTACAAGGGGTCAAAAACTAAGAAAATGGGTGAAAATGGTCAAAACATAAAATTTGACTCTAATTGGGCAAGTCATACTTCCCATGAGACCTAATCGCAATGGTAGCACGACCAAGTCCAACTCTCTTTTTGTCCTCTCTGTTCTTGATTCTGCAAATTGGTGCTATTTTTATATGATGTTTTGAGACCTTTTTTTAATAGAATTAGGCTTTGAATTCTTATAAAATTATAGTTCTTCATTTTAGTTTTTCAATAGTTAAGAATGATTGAATTTTAACTTGTGTAATTCCAAATATGGCGATTTTCAAAAAATGTGTCAACTGTCAGCTAATTGAGTCCTATTGTCACTTCAATCTCCAACGTACCGTAAATGTTGGCCAATTTAGGAGAATTTAAAACATTAATGTTAAAATGCATTCAAAAAGCTTTCCATGGCATCAAAGATATGCTCATTTGGCCATCGAGAAGGAGATCTGACTAAAGTCTAACCTCTTCATCCATTTGCCTATTCAAGCATTATCTCACTCCAAGTTGCACAATTGATAGAATTTTCTCAAAATTGATCTTTTTCTTGACTCTTTATGCTCATGGAATGTTTTTTTTTTCTACAAAACAAATGAAAATACAAGATTAGTGCCTATTTAACTTACTAAACAATGTAAAATTCTTTGTTTTAGGCTTCACTTAAAGAGCATTTTTGCAATCTCACCAACTCTTGAATTGAATTAGAAAATAAATCCAAGTGGTAAAACCAAACCCTTACATTTTTTAAAATAGGTACTCTAAAGAAGCAAAGGTTTTAAGACTTAAAGTTTATACCAAACAATAGAAGGAAATTCATCCTGTAAGATGGGTAGAATGTGGCATGCGCTGGGTGGATCATGATCAATTCAATAAGTTAGGAAAAGACCCTTGAAGTGTCACAAGGAATCCACTTTATTAAACTAAATAGCAAGTTCAAAAAGAATCAAATTAAGAGAATAAACTCTCGAGTTTTATTAATCTCAATAATGTGCATTACAAACTAGCCCGAGGACCTTTTTTTACATTGAGTAAATCAATCTTAAAACAAGTAAGATAAGGAAAAGAATCTAGTCTCAAATAAGGAAACAAAAGAACAGGAAACAAACTAGGAATTGGAAATACTCAATCCGAGAAACTTAAGGATTTGTTGATCCCCCAAAATGCCAAAGAACTACGGCTATTTGGCTATAAACAAATTCTATCCAAAGGCCTTATAAATAGTTGGGTTTGGTACAATACAACTAAGGAGTTAATTAAAATCATCAAGCCCCATAAGACAACACGTAACAAAGTACATGGAAAATTGGACTTGAACTTGCACAATGATTGATCTCAAACACCTTTTGGGCTCAAATCTAAACTTGTAAACTTAGCATCTTTGTAGTTTTATCATCCTTTGATCCATCACCAAAATGATGAATCAAGACTAATGGTTGCCACCATGGACTAGGGATTCCATCAACTTCAATTCATTGCTTATAAGACAAAAAACACATTGTTGAATTCTAGCCACTTAGTTGTCCTTTTGCTTGTTCAAGTATCATCTACGTTCAAGTTGATAATTTTCTTATTTTTCTAACTCCCCCATGCTCATGGCCTATTTTTTCCTAAAAACACATGAAAATACAATTAATATCTATTTAACTCAAAAAATGTTGTAAAACTCTTATATTAGAGTACATTTGGAAAGTACTTTTGCACTCTCACAAATTCCCCCAAACTTGAACATTTACTCATCCTTGAGTAAATAAAATTATATTATTACATCAAAAACTTGTTTAGATACATTAACATGTAGGAAACCAAATCAAAGAACGCAGTGAAAATTTAAAAATTTTTGGTTTCCTCCAAGGATCCATACGAAGTGAAATCAAATTGGTAGTGAAGATTGTTACCTTACCGGTAGTGTAGCCTTGTTGATTGTGGGAGATTGTTGATTGTCGAATCACAAGCAAGACCAATCTAGCCTTGCCTCTATGGTATCCACACGATTGTCTCCCAGCCTCAAGTTAATTGTCAAACAATTAACTAAAGAAAGAAATAACAAAATTCTTTTAGTGCTAGCTAAGATTTTGTTACTTGGGTATTCCCTCAAGTTCTCAACTTAAGGATTGGTTTTCTATTTTGAGTTCTCAACTCAAATTTCGGTTTTTTGTTCTTATTTCTCAAATAAGGAGTGGTGTCTATATTGAACAAGAGAAAAAGAAAAGAAAGAAATTTCGTGCACCAAGAATAGCACAAAGTTTTCTTCAACAAAGAAAGCTTAAAAAGAAAACTCTCTCAATGAAAGTGTCCCTTTGGTTTCCTTGATCTGAATTCAATAATTCATCCATGTGAAACAGCTGCCCTTTCACATTTCATATTCTAGAAATTGGATTGCAACATGTTGCATATGGTTGCCTTTCCATTTTCCAATGAATGGCTGCCTTTTCATTTTCATATAATGAATTGCAATATGTTGCCTTTTCATTTTCCAATGAATGGTTGTCTTTTCATTTTCCAATAAATGGTTGCCTTTTCATCTTCCAATAATAAAATCCATTTTGATTATTATTAATAAATCTAAAACTCATTTTGGATTTATTAATATTAATAGAACCAAAATCTTTTCGCTTAAATCCAAAACCGCTTTAAACGAAACCCGATAGATTCTTATTCTCAATAGGATTCTTAAATTAACCAAAATTTCATCACATGAATTTTGCACTTCTTTTGGATACGATCTAATTGTGCGACCCAATAGGTTCTCATAACGTTGGCATTGACATAAAATATATTTTATGCCAAAAGTAATGAGCGGTGTCTAGCAACACATCAATACTACCCAAGTCATGAGAATATTAGTAATTCGACATTACTTTTCTTGTGATAGATATTATTGTGTAATTAAATCCCTTTGCCCTAGATATCTTGATCGAACACAAGCCATGGATCGTGTCATGCTCATATAGTTCAATCTTTTCATTTCTTGATTCCCGAGTAGACACATCTAAGCAAATGAGTCCGATATCACATATCGACTCATTTGAGCACGGCCATGCATTTTATGGTCTTACTCAATCAAGAGGCCCAAAGATATCACTCTCATTATATAAGAGGGGCAAATCCTTTCTTGATCGCTTAACATCCCACTGCATGATTTATTATATATCCAATTACTACTTTTATAGTTCACCTGCAAGGTAACGCTTTGGTAGTATCAAAACATGCAACTCCTCATGTTGGGATCTCACGAGGATCTCAAGTCTAAGGATTATTTACACCATCATCACTATGAGAAATATTTATGACACTTCATATAATAATCCATGTAATATTTCTCATGGCGGGTCAATCCAAAGACATTGTTCTCTAACATGTACCCATGTGTTGACTTGATATCTCATATCATGAACAATTTCATCAATCACTACACATACTAGTCTTAATGCATTATCATTGTCCCATTTAATGATAATACTCGACTAGGGATAATTTTAGAATAATTAAATTCTTGGGACATTATTATGTTTATTTCATAAAACGCAGATATAAGATAAACATCATAATTAGTGCCATTAATTATGAACATTATGATACAATATATGCATATACCATCATCATATGATTGGTTCTTAGGGCATAATCCAACATAACACACAAAGAGAACAAATTAGAGTAGAGAAAATAGCATCCAATTTCTAAGGTTGTTCAATGTGTAGTTCATTTTTAGCTCATAAGTTTTCTAATTACAAGAACCTTCTCATGTATGGATACCTCAAAGACTACACAACTCGTGCAATGCTTACTCATTTAGTGCTAACCTCCTAGATACACCACTAATGAAAAGTACTTATTTGTTACCTTAAACAAATTGTATATGTGTGGTGTGGTTTAGGTACCACTCAACTCATGTAAGCCTTAGTGTCTAATGTTCATCGTCAAGAATTTTAATGACTTTGTACTAACCACCCCCCTTATCAACTACAATCTTATTGACCTAAAGAGAAGTATTATACCATCTTTAAGATCACTAGGCCCTTTATTTTTTGTTACATTATTAATCTTTCCCCCAAAGATGTCACTTTGCCTCATAGATGCAAAAGCCATATGTTTGTCTTGTTGGTGCTTAGTTATTGAACAAGCCATAATCATTGGAGTATTTTATTACTTTATTGATTATCCTTGGGATTTTTGGCTATTTTTTCCTATTATTACTCATGTAGATTCACGTAGCTTAAAATTTTAAAACAAATGATTAAGAGCAATCCCATAAAAAAAAATAACAACTTATTTATAATCTAAAAAACAAATCATTGCCCAAGTCATATGAAAACTATGGGTACCGCTAATAATCGTCATGAAGATAGGTTGAATCATAGGTTATGTTGCATCAATTCATTAAAATTCACATGAAAGAGTGACATTTTTTGCCAAAATTTACTTTGATTTGCAATCCCTAATTAAATGCTTAAGGTGAACTTGTTTAAACCAACAATTTTTTTTTCTAAGCAATGGGTTACTCAAAAATATTAGCACCTCACTTTTTGCAGCATTAAGTTGAGGATTTGACTATTTGCTTCATTTCATTACTCCCTCTTGATGTGTTACAAATTAGGATATAAAATGCATTATAAATACCACAATTAATTAAGAAATAATTAAGTTAAATCCGCATAACTAAGCGCAAGTATATACTTGTCTTTGTATTGTGGAAGTAGGGTTAATCCCTCAAGAATGTTATTAGTTTGAGGGGTTTATTCTTTACATAAAAGTTAAGAGGAAACTTAAATAACTAAAAGTTGCAATTATGCTTTATTAAAGTAAAGAAAATTGTGTAAAATTAACAATATAAAAACAATGGAAAAGTTAACTTTTCAATTAAACCTTAAATTTGGAACCAAAAATGATGGATTAATCCCTAAGAAGCGGCTAAGATTGTCTTCATTTCTCTCTAATTTACTGATTTAGCTATGGGATCATGCATTTAAGGAGGCAATTTTCTTTTTTACTCTAACTTCTATTCCTAGTCATTAGGATGGAATGATACGTGTCATGTTCCTTCTTCCATACTACTACATAAAGAACAACGACAATATGAACCGGTTCCTCTTATATATTCCTATGTCAAGAGTACTATAGTTCCAATAACAAAGGTCTAAACTTGGTGAAGATAAAATAATTAAACACATGCACTAATGCATACAACTGATGAGGCCTACATAAACTGTATGATTATTAAATAAAATCTTGCTATTTGATGAGATCCTAAGTTTGGCACACGCTCTATCACATTTTGTTAATGGATAGTTCAAGTAAATACAATTTAAGACTCAAGTGGGCTTAATGGGATAGATTGAATTTAATTAGGTCCAAAGCTATTTATTTTTATTTTAAGTTATATTTTCAGCTATTTGTAATTTGGTCCAACCTACTAGTTTGTTATTGTTTAGTTATTTATTTTTTATTATACCTTTAAAGTGATTGGGCTTTAAGTGGTGTAGGTTTGGTCTAGTTTTCTATTTGAGCTATTAAGTTTTTAGAGTTTAAATTTGTTTTCTTTTCCTATAATAGTTCATTTTTATAGTTATTTCCTTTTCCTATATCATTTGAAGTAGGGTTTGTTAATTATATTAGAAGGTTGTGCTGCACACAGTTACAATGGAGAGTGAGTTAATACAATATGTGAGGATTGTCCTTACTTTTGTTCTCTTTTGAGAACTTAAACTTATCAAGGTTTATCCTTGTGGCATTTTGACTTATCAATCTAGCTTGAGCCACTAGATTGTCATTCTGGTGTCATTAGTTCTTTATTGAATTAGGAGTTGAGGTTTTCTATCTATTTGTTTTGTGGATTTTATTAGGGGTTCTTTTGGGGCGGCCCTACTCATCTTGTCCGTGGGTCTCTATGCTTTCTTTCCTACGAGGGTCACATTAGTTATTAGAGTTTTGGATAACTCATTGAAATTGTGAGTATTGTTAATAATATATAAATCTTCTTGTTAAATTTTGGTTTAAAAAAATTATTTTTTTTATTGTTCATGGTACTATTTACATACTATTTACAAGTATTGTTCATATTTACTGTTCACGAGTACTATTTATCGACACTATTCACGCCATGTTCATATATATAAATATATGTATTTTTTTTCTTCTGTTTCCTTTTTTTTTTTGGTATAAACGTGGGTTTTTATTATGAGAAATAAAAAGAGGTGACAAAGGAGAGGGGTGCATAAACCCTACCTCTCCTGGAGCTAAGGGAAATTAACACTCATAACATATCACTACTAGTAGACCTAGAAAGTAGATAACAGTTAATGAAATATGAAGAAGCAGCATTGGTCCTTGTCTAAGGAAATGAGAGAGCAAATATGTTTAGGAAAATCCTCCAATCTGCTTAATAAGGTGAAAGTTTTATTGTTGAAAGTCAGTTTGGTAAGAGCATCAGTTACCGAATTTGCCTCTTTGTAGTAATTAGTGAATGATAGAACACAACTCTTATATTTGGATATTTGCCTAAAGCATATGTCCAAGTGCCAAGGAATCCTGGCGATGCCATTCACTACTTGTTTGTATACTTCTGAATCACATTCCACCTCTATTCCTTACAGGTTAAATCTAAAAAAGAAGCTCAACCATAGGAGTAAAGAGCATCCCTCCGCAAACATACTCGTAGCAAGGCCATAAAAATCATATAAACCAAACATGACCAGACCCAACTCATCCTTCACTACACCTCATCCAGGCAACTCTTCTAGATTCCCTAAAGCACACCCATCAATAATAAGTTTATATCTCCCACGACCTGAATACCTTTATTAAACCTTTGTAATCTTCAAGTCGAACCCATATGCTTCCACTACTTGTGAGAAAATGAACCAATGGCCATGATCAACTTTAACATTTGGATACTACTTTCTTAATTGCCCAAGAACACTGAACTTGACCTCCTGAGTCACCAAATCAACATTCAAAACCTTGCCTTCATGTTTATAGTAATTCATCACCCTCCATATCCTCCAACAGATAAGTGATGTAAGCATTGCACATGCATTTATAAGGAAATGTTTCATTCCTTTCAATGACCACAACATCATACACATAGCATGAAGCAATTGCGACTCTGGGTTGATCTCCAAGACATCTACAAAATATCTCCATAATGCAACCACAATATTCCCTTCCACAAATAAATGTTCAATTGACTATCTTGAGGGATGCATACAACAAAAGCATCAAGATGGTCCTACTACGCCAAAATTGAATAATACATCCTCCACATTGATGTGCATCTCATGGCTATAAAGAGCCAATACACAACAAGCGAACAGGATCCATGGCTTAACCTGTGAAAACACTAGAACCGTGAAATTTTGGACAGATGGATGAAGCATCGTCACAACCTAGGGTTCCACTAGATTGATAAGATTCAAAAGCATCACAAACTGCTCAAATTTGATAAGATCATTGTTATTTAAAAGAAAAAATAGATTAGTTCAATTAAACTCTCAATGACTTAATATCACAAAATTCTTCTCAACTTGTCTATTACTCATGGCCGATGGCCTAATTTATAGAGTACAAAAATGGGTTAAAAATGCAACACTAAAATTATAATCCTAATATGCTTCTAAGGAGGTGGCTAGCTCCTTTAAGAAATTAAGGGTAGCCTTAAAAATAAAAAGGAAACAAGAACAAGAACCCTATTTGTCACTGTTCATGGCACTATTCACAGCAATGTTCATCAATTACTATTCACGGTGTTGCTCATGACTATTCACGGGTACAATTCACATTTTGAGTTGCATGTTTGACGAGCTTGAATGTCATGGATTAAACCATTTAATGTTTCTTGAAGTCATTTAGACCTAGCTCTTGTCATCGGACCTCATAATATGTCATGGCGGATCGAATGTTTATGAGTAGGTTGAACAGCTCCTAGATTCCCATCATTACCCCTCTTCTCGAAAGGATTCAAATGGATTCTTTAGGATGAAATCAATATACTTTGACCACCTTAGGGAGTGGAAGGAATAGTTTGGCCAGGGAAAATGTTGTCTTTTCCTTTTAGTTTTTCTTGAGCCACTATTGCAATAGCATTTTACCGTAAATCTTTGAAAGCTCCAAGTTTGTATCGGAGTGTGGTAAAATTGTCTTTCGCCAAACACAAAGTCAATGTGTGGAAGATTGTCATCTTTGGCATGCATATTTACATCTCGAATAGTCAAAACATTATCAACCGTCTCAGGCTCTTGGCATTGATAACCCCAACTCATTGAATTTGGATTTGCCCTATTTGAGGCATCAGGCTATTCTTCCTCCTCAACTTTTTTCTTTTCATTGCTACTCTAGAGTTGAGCTTCATAAACTTGTACAGGGTAGATGTTCTCCCTTTGCTCATCATTCTCCATGGCTTGAGCACTAAGTGATCTCGTGGTCACTAATGCTTCTTCCCCATTCAATGATATTTCATCACTTACCATTGATTGCATAGATTTCAAGGTCATAAGTGCTTCTCCCCTACCTTGGAAGGTTGGAATTTCCATTTTTCTATTTTCCAAAATTTTCATTTTTATACTTCCCAAAAATTTTTCTATTGTATCAACTTGGTTTCAACCCCTATGGGAAGTAAAAGCCCCATCGGACTTTTTACTACTGTCAGAACTTGATGGACTCTTCTTTCTAGATCTCGACTTCTTTGATAATAACTTAGTGATGGACTTCATACCTTCACAAAAAGTGTTTTCCAATTGATCTATCTTATTGTCATTGGATTGAAGATTTAATTGCAAAGCCTCACGTTGATTGGCCAAATTGGATTGTTTTCGATTCATATGTTCCATCCAATCTTTAAGATTCTTTTGGTCAATTGGAGCTACTCCTTCTTTTGACATTATTTTTGCAAAAAGGTAAGTAAAAACAAAAGCAAAAAAATAATAATATGGGAAGATTTGTAGTAAGTGTGTATATGAGTATGCTCTCGATTTTTTTTTTTTTATGTCTCACCCCTCACTCAGATAATCTCTCTCTAAGTTCTTGCTTAGAACAATACACTTTACCAAACCTTTAGGAATTTTCAGCCAAGAGATAGCTCAAACAAGGATTTGTGAATCTAGGAAATAAAGAGTTAAGGAAGGTTAATAAATTAGGAAACTACAAAAATCTGAAAACAAAGTTGAATTGGATGCAAATTAGGAAACTAAAGAATTAGGACCTAAGCAAACCCAACTTCAAAGTGGACTTGAATAAGGAAAGCTATAAAAGAGAAAACTAAACAAATCTAGAAATAATTAGGAAGTGGAAACAAATATGGAATCAAAAAGGAAAAAAATATGAAACGTAAAAGGAAACAACTATGAAAGCTTATTAAAGAAGGTACCTCTAAGAGGAAAATAAATGCAAATAGAAATCAATTGTTACAACCAAATAAAATCAAATTAGGAAACAATTTTTGCAACCCTTTTTGTATTGTAATTTCAGCCTAAAAGGAATTAAGGCAAAAATCAATTTTTGGCAAGGACTTAGTGTTGGCCAAATAACAAGAAAAATAAGCAATTGTTGAGCAAAAGCAAAACAAGCAACACAAATTGTAGGATAAACAATATTATGATTGGACCACAATTTGGACAAATAAAATCCGAACTAGACACACAAAAAAAAAAAAGCTTCTACTATTATTTGTAATTTAAGCAAAAGAAAACTTGTTGGACAAAGAGGACTTTCAATTGAGCAAAGTTGTGATACGTAAGAAATTCTTTGGACCTGAAAAATTCAGAGTTGGCAACCAAAACTAAATAAATAAAAAAAAAGAGACAAAGATCAATGTTTTCGGTTGGAGCAATTTTAACTGGACAAAACTAATGCAAGATCCATTTGCAGCTGGAAATTGCAACTGGAAAAATTTGGTGCAAGACAAATTGCGGTTGAAGACAAAGTTAGGCAACATCCATTTGCGGCTAACAAGAATTCTATTTTTTTTCTTCCTTTTTACTGAATTTAAACCCAGGACAAAGTTTTTTGAACAAGAGTTATGTTTTAGCCAGGAATAAGTAATGATTTTGGGCAGAATCAATTTTGGGACAACAACAAGAGAAAAGTTGAAGATAAAAATGGACAATAGAATTTTTCTTTTTCTTGGATCAATTCAGCACAATTCAACTAAACCAATAAACTTGTAATTAGGATAGCCTTTTTTTAAATTTTGTTAAAATTTTGGCCAAGAGAGGGTACTAAAAGGTACAGAATTTTTGGCCAACAACAATTGCCAAAAGGGACAAGAATTTGGCTAAAAGAAACTGCCAAAAGAAGGCAGAATTTCGGCCAGCAAAGTGCAGAATTTCAATCCAACAACAATTACCAATTCTAGTGTTAGCCAATCTTAAATCCAATTATGATGAGGAAAGTTATTCGCACCTGGATTATTTTTAAGCAAGGCACACGTTTCTTCAAGAAAAATTCTGATATGATTCACAAACAAAAAAACATCACAGTTTTAAGAAAAATTCAATAAGAATTTTGGACAAAACACAGCAGTACAAGTTGTAGGCAGAATTTTGTTACAATTCTTGGATCAATTTCAGCCAAATAATTCAAGAAACAAGAAACAAGAAATTCAATAATCAAGAAACAAGAATCAAGAATTTTTTTTCTCTTCTTCTTCTTTCTTGCTTTCTTTCTTTTCGGTTTTGATCTTTTCTTTTTTTTTATTAGTTCTTTCTTCTTCTTCTTTTTTCTCTTTTTAACAAGAAAATAAAAATTTCACAGTAGCAACATTATCAACATGAAGAGGAACACAAAAATAGAACAAGAACAACGATTATGAAGAAAACTCAATGAATTCGGCTATTTCAAGTAGAAAACAGTAGGCAGCAAATTTTTTTTTCAGGGAATAAAAAGGAAACCAAAATTATCTACACAAAAAGTGGACAGCAAGAAAGGTTTAATCAAGTCTCAAAAATTAGGGTTAAACAACTAATTTGACTACTACAAGAAAAACAGAATTTCGGCTATACGGAAAATAATATGAATAGATTTCTGCTAAGGAAATATGAACAGAATTTTGAAGTTACCTAAAGCTTTGATACCAAACTAATGTGTACCTCATGGCTATAAAGAGCCATCAATACACATTAAGCGAACAGGACTCAAGACTTAACTTCGGAAATCAATAGAACCAGTGAAATTTGGGACCAATGGATGATACATTGCCACAACTTAGGGTTATACTAGATTGATAAGATTCAAAGGTGCCAAAAAATGGTCAAGTTTGATAAGCGCATTTTTCTTTGAAAGAACAAAAGAATTGATTCACTCAAACTCTCAATGACGTAATGTCACAAATTTTTTCTCAACTTGTCTATTACTCATGGCCAATGGCCTAATTTATAGAGTACAAAAATGTGTTAAAAAGGTAACACTAAAAACCTAACCCTAATCTACTTCTAAGGAGGTAGCTAGCTTCTTTAAAAAATTAAGAACAGCCTTAAAAATAAAAATAAAACAAAAACAAAAACCTATTCGTCACTATTCATGCACTATTCATAGCATTGTTCATCAATTACTATTCACGACTGTTCATGCACTATTCATGTTTTGATCTACATACTTGATGGGTTTGGATGTCATGGATTAAACCATTTAAAATTTTTGAAAGTCGTTTAGACCTAACTTTTGTCATCGAGACCCGTAATATGTCACGACGGATCGAATGTTTGACGAGTAAGTTGAACAGCTCCTAGATTCCCATCACAGAGGAATGTGATTTCTAACCACTATTGACAAAAAAAAAGCTATCATAATCAACACACTCAACCCCCATACAAACTGATTTACTCTAGTATGTGATTTTCTCAGCCGGACTAGCTCATAAATTGTTTTCATAGAAAAATCCCCTTACGGCGTTAGCATCCAGATCATTTGATCAGTTTCACTCCAAATCAATATCCATGGAGACAACCCTGCCCTACACTGAGCTAGAAATAAGCTTATTAACAGCTCCTTGTCCACCATCCACCCACGAAGATATTTGACACCCTCTAATTCCCCTGCGTGCTTACCTCATGTCTCAAAGGTCCATCTTCTAACCAATTATCCGAAAAAATGAGGAATTCCCTTCCTTAATATCCCAAGAAATATGTCTCTTCAAAAGATCTCGAATAGCAATCATCTGCTTCCAAGTATGAGAAACCACCCTTGGCAACACCCCTTCACAAGGATCACCCCCCTTAGCATGCTTAGTCCACAAAAACTCTACCCATCAAGTACTCCTCTGACGAAAGTTCCACCACAATTTGCAATCTTTTAGTGTCCAAGATAATCTTTTACTATTGTGTTCTGTTTCCTGGTTTACTGTAAATTTTCATTTTCATTTTCTTTCCTTTCCTTATTGTCACCCATTATTTCTTTTCTATGTTTTGTTTCCTAATTTCTTGAACATTGAGTTTCAAATTTGTTTTCCTTTTCTTGTTGATTTGAGATTCCAAATGTGAGTACAATCACGAAAGAAAGTTCCAATCTTTTTAAGATTTGAAATTGCTAATCCTATTCTTTTCTTGGCTTGTGTTCTTGTTCTTATTTAGAAACAAATTGCTGAAATTTAATTCCTACTTGGACTCGAATTCTTTGGTGTTGTAGAATATTGTTTTCAATTTATAAAAAGGCTTTGTGAAACCCCACTCCTACTTGGAGTTGGATCAACAAAATTTGGGCAATATAATCAAACTTCGTCCAAAATTATTATTTTCTTGCTTTCTTGTGAATTTTGTCCTCATTTTAATTTCTTTGTTGAATCTAGTTTTCCTTATTCTTCTTTTTCAATATAAGTTGAGAAGTCACATGGGCTTGTCTTGGTGAGAAAATTAAGTTGCCTGAAAGAACTAAAGTGTAAGGATTTGAGTGGTAAAAGACAAAGAGTTATATCAAAAGTTAAAAACTAATTCTTCAAGTGAAACACTTGGTGAGTGAATTTCATTAAGGGATAGAAAACATATGAGATTTTTTTTTTTGAATGAAATTTTGCAGGAAACCCGATGGCTAAATATATTGGATACGAAGGTCTAGCTGAGTACTTGCCCTAATGAGAGAAAGCATGAGCCCATGTGCTACCCACATGATGTTAGTGTCTGTAAAAGGATGGATCTTGGATAAAGTATGCTATTTCTAGAGTTCTCTCCACATTACAATGGTCAAGATTTGAAGACAAATCTTTTTGAGGAAAGGGAGAATGATGAGATCCAAGTTTGGCACGTGCTCTACCACTTTTTCTTGATGGATACTTCAAATAAATACAATTCTAGACTCAAGTGGGTTTAATGGGGTAGATTTAATTTAATTAGGCCAAAGCTATTTATGTTTATTTCGAGTTATATTTTGACCTATTTGTATTTTGGTCCAACCCACTAGTTTGTTATTGTTTAGTTATTTATCGTTTTTATAACTTTAAAGTGAATGGGTTTTAAGTGGTGTGGGTTTGGTCCAGCTTTGTGTTTGGCTATTAAAGTTTTTAGGGTTTAAATTTGTTTCTTTTTCCTAATATAGTTCCTTTTTATAATTATTTCCTTTTCCTAGATGATTTGAAGTAGGGTTTGTAAATTATTTGTTCTCTCTGTTCTTGGTTTTGTTCATTGGTATTGTATTTGGCTGATGTTTGACATTTTTCTTGACAAAATTAAGATTTAACTTCTACTATAGTTCTTCTTATTTTGAATGGTTAAAGAATCATTAAATTTGGACTTGTGCAGCTCCAAATATGGTCATTTTTTCAAAATATGTTAATTGTCAATCAGTTCAGTTGCATTGTCATTATGATCTCAATTTTGACCTAAATATAAACTGATTCAGAGAAACTCAAAATATTAAAATTAAAGTGCATCCAAAGAGGTTTCTAAAGCATTCAAGATCTCTTTATTTGGTCTTGTAAAAGATGAAATACATCTTGTTGAAATCTATCCTCTTGCTATCCATTTTCCCATTCGAGTTCAAATGTCATTGTGCTACTAACACCTACAGCATAGTCACTTGAATGTCATTTAGAGTCAAACACATAAAAAAGCATAATCGTTAAAAGAAGATTAGGTTTTGAAAACTAGGTTCCACTGTTTACAACAAGTATCAATGCACTAAGCTTGTCCTCATCCTTGTTTGAATGTCCATAATTTCTTTTAATCCCATCCAAAGTATTTATCATCATGAAAAAAAAATGAAAGTAGAAAAAACAAAAAAATAATAATTCTCTTAGTTAACTAAAAAAAAATGAAAATGAACACTAAAAAGAATAAAAAGCATGAAAGAGAACAAATATTAAGATCTTAAACATTCCATAGCTTAATTAAGAAAAAAAATATACATGGAAAATCCATTAAAAATTTGCGGTCAACTAGTTTCTCTCCAAACTTAAAGTATGCTGTGTCCTTCATGTATCACTAAAATTCTACAAAGAGACTAGTTGAGAATGCCATTGTGCAAATTGCTTCTCCCCCAAATTTAAAACATGGCGTAATTCACATATTGAAAGGAAAACAAGTTCTAAGAGAACTACATGTGCTAAGCTTTCATAGTTTTACTCTAAATATTATTTAAACTAATCAAGCTATAGGAAGTTATTATACATAAAGTAAACAAGAATGTGAGCGTCACATCATATTAAATAAATATTGAAAGTCCCAAACTTGAATAATTACCGCTCATAATTTTAACAATGAAAAGCATTAGGCATGTAACTAAACAAACTTCTCAAATTTTCTTGAAAAACACCAACACGTGCATTTTACTTCATTTGCAGCAAACTTACCATACAAAGTATCTTCTTGAACTATAATACCGCCACCCAAGTCTAGCGAATCATAACATGCACCAAACTTCAAAGATTCAATTCAATATGAAAAATTGAATACATTTACAGTTATTGAACTCAAGATGAAGCAATGATGTGCAAACCACTTAGTGAATTCAATCACAAGATTAGCACAAAGGGTAAACACTTTAAAGTACTTGTATGTCAATGTTTTGCCCCAAAAAAATCACTTTATAGTTTGTTTTCCAACAGTTTTCTTAATTCCACACAAAAGATAAAGATTCATCATAAGCATAAATTCATCCACAATCATCTCCAAAACTCAAATAAGATCCATTTTACTTTAAACAAATTCTATTTCATGTATATCATCACAATTAGCATAAAATTCCCCATTATTGTTAATAATGAAAAATTAAGAATAATGTACGCAAATTAAAAAAATAAAGAAATGGAATGAATACGAAACTAAACACTTTCTTTAATCCATAGAGATAATAGAGAAAATTGAAACACTTAGAACCCTAAACAACCATTGGAAAAGTGGAAACTTAGAAGAACCCTAAAGTAGAATTCTAGTCCTCATTGACCCTAATCATATACTAATTTGTGTTAAAAATAAGTTGAAAACTATTCTTCCTACCTAAACTAAACAAGATTGAAGGCTAGAAGTGGCTAACTTCGAGTGAAGATGGGGTTGGTGTTTTTGGGTGCTTCAAGAAAGAGAGAATTTTGAGATGGGTTTGTTCAACCTTTGGCCCCGGATTAGTGTTTGGTAGATGTTATGCCAAATTTTGGTACAAATTTAGTTTTTTTATTATTGAATGGAAAAGAATTTGGGAGCTTAAAGGGTTTGGAAGTGATAGAAGAAATTAAGTGGAGAACATGAAAAGGAAGAAAATAACATTGGAAAAAAATAAGGGCGGGGAGGGAGAGGCTGCGACACTACTTGAAGGGCATTTGCACATACACATGTAATTGACCTAGTTAAAACCACACAATTAATCATGGAATGAGTTTCATGCATAGAAATGACGATATAGGCACTTGTAGCTTGTAGCATATTTTACTAAGTCTAAACTTATATTCTCACTAGAGTTTCTTAACCAAATATAACATATCAAACATTCATCTGCTCATGCTCATAAACCTAAATTAAAGAAAATAAATTAAAGCATAAACAAACTAGAAAATATATCAAAAGGGATACTTACTCAAGAGGGTTACCTCCTAGGAAATAGTTGGTTTTAATGTCACTGACTTAAGATAATACCTCTTTAATGCTGCCAAGTGGAAGCAACAAGAGCTAGAGATGCTTTCCCACAAATATTTTACCATCCATTTCGATTTCCTTGCTATTAAAGAACTGAATTGAATTATTATAGAAGGTAGGCACACACTACAAGAAAAATGGGCTTTAGTGACGACTGGAATATCGTCACTAAAGGTTGCTTTTTCGTCACAAAAACCAATTAGTGACGAAAAAATGGTTCGTCACTAGGTCGTCACTAATGCTCCGTCACTAAAGGGTTTTAGTGACCGAAACAAAAAAGTCGTCACTAAATGAGTGGCGTTAGTGACGACTTGAAGATGTGACAACAATTAGTGACGAAAAAAAATCGTCACTAAAGGGGGGGGAAAGTCGTCACTAAAAGTTAAGAGTCGTCACTAATTGTGCACGTTTAGTGACGAAATTTAGTGACGAAAAATTTCCGTCACTGAAACTATTTCGGTCAATTGGGCAGTTGTGACGGTTTAGTGACGAAAAAAATAGTCGTCACTAAAAAGAACCTTGGTCAACTCTTTCTGTGACGAACTAGTGACGATATGTTTTGTCGTCACTAAATGGTTAGTGACAACTTTAAGTTTGTCACAGAAAATTTCTTGGCGAATGCAATTTTGTGACGGAAAATTTTGACGTCCTTTTGCATTAGTGACAGAAAAATATCGTCACTAAAAATTCGTTCGCAAATAAAATTAGTGACGAAAAAAATTTGTCACTAAATAGTGTTATTAGTGACAAATTTAACCAAAGCTATAACATTGTATATTTCAATATTTGATCACTAATAACATCAATATATTGATTGTGACATTATTTATCCTTGTAATAAAAACATCGTCGACGTCGAAAATGTAACAAAAGCAATCACACTAATCATTCAACATTCACAACCTATATGTAGAAAGACACAAAAGATAAACTTGTGCATTGCAAAAGATAACATTTCATTTCCCAACATACAAGAAAATTAAAGTCAAATATCCCAGTTGTACCATTAGAATAAAACATTATTCAAACACCTTACACCTCACAAAATAGTAATGTACACATAATTCCCTTGGCATTCTAAAAAAAAAGAGGCAAAAGGAATGACTTAGACCTCGACAGGCCATTTGGTGATGCCTTTAATCTATGGATGGTTGGCTATATGTGGTGATGGTGGCATCAACGTGACAAGAAAAGAAAAAGCACTCAATGTTATAAATTCAATCCAATCCAATTGTAAATATGACTAGCTACGAAAACAACACATAATTATATATCTCATGACATAGTACAATTCATCGTAATGAATGATAATCATCATACTACATTTTCCACCAATCACATTTAACGGAAAGAAACCACGCAATCCATCACGTGACATAATGCAAAACCACAAATCGAAAATCATACTCATAAACCGCAATCTACCTTGGTCCAGAAACTTCAGTCCAGGGAAACTAGTCGCATTCTACTTCAATCACAAAAATTAGAAAACATAACCAAAAATAACTCACAACTCACAA
The DNA here is from genome assembly GCA_020080225.1 of Gynochthodes officinalis. Taxonomy (NCBI): domain Eukaryota; kingdom Viridiplantae; phylum Streptophyta; class Magnoliopsida; order Gentianales; family Rubiaceae; genus Gynochthodes; species Gynochthodes officinalis. The sequence goes on from CM034622.1 coordinate 5,984,817, forward strand.
CACTTGACCTAGAAAACTTAGAAAACGCCCCAAAATTAGTTGAAAAACCACAAAATGAGCGGTAAAAACAAAACACTTATACAAACTAAAATGAACACTAAAAAACACAGAGATAAATGCTTCAGCCAATTCAATCCGAAATAACCAAAAAAATTAAAAATCTGTCGGCATCTACTTCACCCAATACTCAATTCAATCCAAAAAATCGAAAGCGCTTTGTCGCATTCTATTGCGATCCAGTTCAACCAAGAAAATATCGTAAAAAGGCAAAAAAATCGGTGACAACACTTCGCCAATTGCCAAATTGTCGAGAAACATCCAAAAACACCAAAGCAATCCGAAACAAGCAAAAGAAGCCAAATGCTAAAGCCAATCCAGTCCAGAAAAAGCCAAAAATAATTGAAGATTTAGTGCAGAAACAGCCAAATGCTTCAAGCCAGTCCAGTACCAATTTCACTTGGGTACATCATACCATGGTTGCAAGTTGTCGGTCACTAGTTAGCTCAGAAAGTGCGCCCTCCAGATAACCAACATGAGGCATCAAGTGAGTTTGAAGTCCGATGACCGGCTCATCTTTAGAATCTTCACTGTCACTGTTAAAATTATATTTGTGTGTAAGGCAAACCAATAAGTAGCTCGAGGCAATAAAACTGAGCAATAGGAAGGAAATGGATATTGAACTGGCATATGATTACAGAAGTTCTTTGTTTGGAAATAAAAAGTGAAATCAAACATAGATGTGAATGTCTATTTACAAAATTTGAATCAACATCACGCATCAGCTACCTGAAGACTTAATTACTCTACAGAAGGTAGAAGCTTCTGCAATGACAGAGTGAGATATATCAAGATAACCACTCATTTATCACAAGATCCCATGCTCATGGAATTCGTCATGCCAACCAATTAAGGTCCAACTAACCTGGTTTATAAAAGAAGAAATGGAAGAAAGACAAGCTACCTGTTAGTAAAGATGGCTTCAAAGATAATTCCCATTGATAGTTTCTGTTGCGGTTACACTTCGAAACAATCCTTGCAGTCAATGTCTGCCCAATCTTGAGTCTACTGAAAGGATCTTCAGCATGATTACCATCAAGAGTCTGCTTAAGAATGGCCATAAGTTGCTCACCTTAAGAAATAAGGAATATGCAACAATTAAATGATAATCTCACAAATCCTAATTCCTTAAGTTAAATAAGATTGCAGCAGTATTTACCTCGCTTATGTGTACCCTTCCATGAAAACCAGATCCAAATTGTAATCTTACTTCCAGAGGCTTAATCTCGTGAATCAAAAGATCAAAAAAATAAGTTAGAGCAGTGAGAGAATAAACAAGTGCTTTACATCCTAAATAAGTTGTCGAGTGACATCTCCACCTCTGCTGAACAATTGAACCAACAATAATGCTACCATTCCTCTTAGTACGCTTCGAATCGATGAGTCCACTTGGCTTATGGATTTAAGCGGCAGCAGAACCTTCCCGCTGATGTAGGAAGAGCCGCAACGGTGGCTATAATGTCGCAAACAAGAACACTTCGGGCCACATAGAATTAACGTAAGAACTGATAAACACTAATATCAATGCCACCAAGAAAACAGATTAAAAAATCATAAAAATCAGAGCACTAAGGCTTGCCAAAAACAAAATCCTCCAGGAGATAACATATATAGTGATGCTAAATTGCAAAATAACATCTTGATCTTGATTTTCACCCATTCGTTAAATAAATAAAACATAAATTCTGCAAATTCAGTTATTATTTTGGTCCCTCCCCCCGTTATAGTTGAGTCAATATTTCCTTGCTTTCAGATATGGAAGGGTACAAAGCTCACCTCAAATCCAAAGTCAACAAAAGCATGAAATGACACGTTATTTTCTTATCTAATTTCTTTTTTTATTCAAAATCATTTGTAAGAGTCTAATACAAGAATAGTGCCTGGGGTGCAATTTCAGGCTATATTATTATGCAAGGACATAATGAAACTCCATGAACAAAAACTGTAATTCTCTCAAATGGCCAAAATTGACCTAACCAAGAAGGTTGTCTAGGATGCCATGCCACCATCCGATGCAACAGATGACATTCACTCCTCCCCAAAACTCCTCTCAAATGTAATATAATAATAATAAACCCCACCACCGAAATCCACTAAAATAAAAACTCACAGTGTATTCTGCTTTAGCACTGAATAGGTTTCAAGAATCAAAGGACCGCTAAACTCCGGTTGAGAACATTAAGAGGTTCACAGAAGTTTTAGATGCAAAACAATTTCTCCAAGGCGATTTCTCCAAGAAGAAATTTCTAATCACTAAGGGTCCAAATCAACCATTTTGTATTCCCAGCCTTGTATTCCATTTCTTACTTTAACCCCTAATAAATACTAATCTCATCAGTGTGTACACAAAGAATGACTACTTGCAAGAATAATCATAGAAAATGCACATGCAGACAAAGACAAGGATAAAACTAGTTACCTCTGTCCATTCACAAATCAGTATGCGAGGAAGCCTTTGGGTATTGTAGTCGCAAGGGAGGCATATCCCAAAGCAAAGTTGTATTTAGGCATGGATAGCACGTATTACATACAATAATTCAGTAAGAGAAACTTACAAATGGCGACACATATTATGCAGCTAGAAAACTTGTGCCAGGAAAAAAAAGAGAAAAAAATAATAATAATAAGTGACAAATCCCATAGGATGAAATATATTCAGTCCTCTTTAAGCATGTTTTTGGGATGAAATATATTCAGTCCCCTTCAAGCATTTACAAACTCCTTTGTACAATATTATCAGAGAAGAAATTAAAAATTTGGCAACCAGGACACAAATGTTTCCCATTTTCCAAACTAGTATTTCGTTAACAAATGAAAGTTTGTTAAACACTTCTCAAAATGGATAATCCAATTGCACCGAGAGAGAAGGGAAAAAAATTTGTATGAGCAGAGACACAAAACAATAGAAAAAGAGAAGGGAGAATTTTTTTTAAAAAAAATGAACTTGCCAAGTAATCCTCTTTTACGATCTCAACTTGTGCACGAAGCTTTGATTCACTTCCAACCCTTCATGTGCTTCCTTACGCGTTTACGCAATGTATAGAAGCAAGGCCGATAAGAGGATTTCATGAACAAAAATATGTAGCGTAAACATCTTTGATGCCAATTAATTCTTTCCATAATTTCTTTTAAGAAGTTCAAACATATAATAGCCGTAAAAAGGAAACATTTACAAAATAATCCTCGGTAAAATATTTTGAAACCTTTTTGAGTTTGCAAATCCAAACCCTCGCTTTGACCTTCCAACAAACTCGCTTCAAAGATAAATCCAATAGCGCTCGCTTTGAGATATCAAGAACAGCTGCTTGAACAGTGGCACCAGATTCCACCACATTGCCATTCACTGAAAAGGAGTACATAAATAATTGAACCAAAGCTCAGTATGTAAAGAAAGAAAGAGAGATGGGAGGAACATAACAACTCTGAGCTTCCAAGAGCAGATCTTCAGACTTACAGTGATACTGGGAAATGAAGCCAACAATATCTTTGCACTTCTGAAAGCTGATAACAACACCAAAATCTTTTATTTCATTAACTTCCCCCTCAACTATCCTTCCAATATCAAATTCTCACATCACCAATGCAGGCAACATCCAAAGCCCAGCGATTAAGACTTTCAAAATCAAAATTTCAATATCCTATATAAATTCAAATATCCAGTACTGAATTGACAAGACCTTACCTAAGATTTCTATGGAGGAAGTTCGGCGAAGCAAAGGGCCTGGATTTGAGAACCGATTACCTGAAAACCGCAAGAGAAGAGACAACCAATGAGGACAACCGAACAAAAAGAGGGGAGGGAGAGGCGGGGAGATGCCAGCCAAGGCTCAGGGAAGGAGAGTCGTGGAGAACAGATTCGGTGATGGAGAGGCAGTCGGCGGGGAAAGGAAAATGGAAAAGGGAAAATGGAGCGGAGGGGAGTGAATCTGATTTGGGTAAAGTTTGGGCGGGATACTACACTTAAACAGAAACTTTTTAGCATCCGCTTTTCTCTCCTTCCTAAATTTATTTTCCCTCCTTTTGTTTTTTACGCATGAAAACTTTTCATTTCATTATTAATTATTAAAAAATTTTACCTTTTTTACTTGTAATTAATTTTTTAATTTAAAATACTATGTTGATTTATGAAAATTCTGATTTGATTTTTTTTAATCTTTAAATTTTAAAATCTTAATTAGTTATTAAATGGCTAAAGTGAATTTTGTTTTAAAACAATTTATCAAAAAAAATAATATTTATATTTTCATGTTGAGATTGAAAAGGCCTATATTTTCATGTTGAGCGGGACCCCCGTGATCTTCGGGGGACAATTTATCGTTGTCTAAATACGAAGTATGAACCATACCTAACAACAAGCATGTGTATATATGCAATAAAAGTAGTTATATTTTGTAATAATTATTTTTATTATAACTACGTAACCGCATAACTACTATATATATGTATTAACTACTTATACTATAGATTTTAATCCTAACTATATATGTATATATAGATACTCCCTCTGTCCTATACAAGAAAGAGCTCAGTTTCTCAACAAGTGTTTGTCTCAAAACATAATAGAGTTTCACAAGTCAAAACTAATCATTCAACAACATATCCAAAATACTCTCAATGAGACATATTACATTAAAGGGTGTATAACATGTAATACCTTTAATGAAGAAATTAGTAGTATAAAATTAGTTGTACTTCTATTTGATTGACTAAAAAGAAAAAGTTGTATATTAGTGAAACCGAACTCCTTTTTTGGAACAGAAAGAGTATAACTGTATAAGTATTTACTACTTTTGTTATACATTATACTGAGAACTATATATGTACATGTATTAATCACTACTTGTGTTGTCATATTACATTAGTGGCTATAATTAGTTTGAAACTATATATTTTTAATTTCTAATTTTCTTATAAAGAAATATAATTCGTAATAAATATCAACACTTTTGATTACCATTAATCAATAGTTTATTTTAACACACACAAAACGTATGTGTGCCAATTCATAAACTTCAAGGTGTTATAATATAATTATTTTAAATTAAAACCATAAAATAAATAAGCTAATAAATCTCAACCCAATGAAGAATATGATTAGTGCAATTGCTATTCTTTACTAAAAAAAGCCAACTAGTACTAACCAATGGTGTATGATAATACAAAAAAGACTATGTGATTAAATTACAATTATATAAGCAAACAAAAATATTACATAGTCCAATCATTATCCTTAGCCAAACAAGTCTAATCCTTATATAAGCTGTGGCCCAATTAGTTTAATCCAAAACATTTATTTAATTTATTCCAAATTATATATCCCAATGCATATCTTGTTATTAAAATTTACAATATTCAATTTCGTTATATATATACCAAAGCAAATATTTTATATCTCCATATTTAATAATATTATACACTAAAATACAATTTTGAGCCATTTCTTGTTAGCCAAATGTTAGAGCTTTGTTCTTGATGAGGTTGTGGCACTGTGGTTTGAGCCAAATTTAATTAAAATAGTGAAAATATTATACATTTTCTCCCTCTCTCTCCATCTCAAAAAAAATGGCTAATTTAGTAAAACTTCTTATTAGTTATAAACTATGACTACAACAAACATAATTAATAATATTATTAAACCCAATTCGTAGGTCAAACTAGTAAACTAATTGGTTCTCGAGGTGATTATTACTACTAACAAAATTATATACTTAAAGTGATTAAGCTTATATGCATAAATTCATATAATGTAGGCAAATTCATATATATGCGTAAATTCTCAAGGTGATAGTGTATCTGAAAACAAATACTCTATTCGTACGTCAAATAATGTAGGCAAATGCATATATATTAGGGTGTTTGATGACAATTATTAGAAATTAAGATTTATATATTTCAAAAGTTAACTATAGCCTAATAAGTAAATTACATAGCCTAGTAATTATTTTTAACCGAATAAACCCAATCCTTATATAAGTTGTGGCCCAAACAATTTAGCCCAAACTATTTTATTTACTCTATCTCAAATTAATTGGCTTAACACATATATTCTTGATAAAATTTATAATATTCTATTTTATTATACACTAAAATAAATATTTGGGTGTTTTAGTACAATTATTAAAAATTAAGAATTATATATTTCAAAAGTTAACTTCGGCCCAGTAAGTAAATTACATAGCCCAATTATTAAGTAAACAAAAATGAAGGCCAATCCTTATATCAGTTGTGGCCCAAGCAATTTAGCCCAAAACAAGCTCAATCCTTATATCAGTTGTGGCCCAAGCAATTTAGCCCAAAACAAGCCCAATCCTTATATCAGTTGTGGCCCAAGCAATTTAGCCCAAAACATTTTATTTACTCTATTCCAAATTAATTAGTTTAACACATATATTTTTTCATCAAATTTATAATATTATGTTTTATTATACACTAAAATAAATTTTTGAGTGTTTTAGTATAATTATTAAAAATTAAGAATTATATATTTCAAAAGTTAACTTCAGCCCAATAAGTAAATTACATGGCCCAATTATTAAGTAAACAAAAATGAAGGCCAATCCTTATATCAGTTGTGGCCCAAGAAATTTAGCCCAAAACAAGCCCAATACTTATATAAGTTGTGGCCCAAGCAATTTAGTTCAAAACATTTTATCTACTCTATCCCAAATTAATTAGCTTAACACACATATTTTTTCATCAAATTTATAATATTATGTTTTATTATATACTAAAATAAATTTTTTCTATCTCCATATGTAATAATATTACACATTTCAACCCTATGTATAAAAAAAAATGAATTAATAGATTACAACTATTTTCTTTTTCATTGTCACATAACCTACTAATTAAATTTTCTTTTGCACCAAAAAATTATATTTATAATGCACTAAAAAAAATTATATTTTTTAATTACTGATATTTCACACATATACATATAATCAAGAATTTAATTAAAAATCATATATCAGTAGCAGGTTTAGACCTTAACCAATCCTTACTAGGGTTAGGTACTTTGTGTTAACGCACGTCTATTTAAACCTAATATTTTTATGGACACTAATGTAATGTGTTAATTGGGGATTTCCACTTTAATACAATTAGTTTGGTTTGGAAAAAAAAAAGCCAATTAGTGACGAAACAATTGCGTCACTAAAACATATTTCCATTAGTGACGAAAAAGATATCGTCACTAAAAGGTATTAAAATTTAGTGACGATAAAATTTCGTCACAATGATTCTTTTAGTGACGATAATGAATGTCGTCACTGAATTCTCGTCACTAATTACGACTATTTTAGCGGGAAATTTTCCCGCCACACTCTTTAGTGACGACTTTTTGTGATTCGTCACTAAAAATTTGGAGTAGACAATAAAATAGTGACGATAAAAGTTTTGGTCACTAAAGGTTATATTTAGTGACGATATTTTTTTTCGTCACTACAAATTCCGTCACTAAAGCCCATTTTTCTTGTAGTGACACTAGATTTATTTGCCTCCTTGCCTACATCATCATGACAAACTTCCCTAAGGGATTATTCACTGGAGGTAAAAGTATCCCATTTAAAGCATTTAAACATGCCTTACTTGAGTAATACAAGAATAACTACATATACCACAAGAATTAAGAGCTTTGTCAAATGATTCATCAACTTCCACATTAATTGATTCTTAAGGAGGATTCACATGTACAGATTTTATAGAAAAGAAGCATTCATATGCATTTTCAAGCAAGGCTTGTCATTAACTTCATCTTCATTCTCCCGAGCAACTTACCAACATAATTTGTAACCTCAAAAATGGATTCGTCAATTTAACAATGTTCAATGTTATACATAGTTTTATTTAAAATCTTTAAATCATGTGCATCTATTTCATCAACTTGAGTAGGCTTAACTTTGTGCACTTCTCATCAACTCAATTATTTACTAGATCACCATCACTTTACTTGTGTTTGGAGAAAATAGAAATATCTACAGAAAAGTTAATATAATTCATATTTCACTATTTCATTTAGATTAATGAAGCATAAATATACATTGAACATGATTTATTTGGCATATATATTGATCATCATATTATTATTTTATTCTCTATCAATCATAAAGACAACTTTTTTTTTATCTTTTAATTAAAATACAATTTAAGATTTCTTAATTTTGTTAACTACAACATATATCAGTATTTAAATGCAAGAAAACAAGAATACAAATTTTGTAATAATTCTAGGTATAAACATATTTTTATAGTTAATAAAGAATTCATTTATGAGTACCACCACAATAAATTTCTATATTAATAAAAAAAATGACAATTAAAAAGAATAAATAAAAATTAAAGAATAAACATATGAAGAAAATGTCATGAATTATTGTAATAATTAAAAAGAGTAAAGAAAATTAAAGAATAATAAATAGGAATAAAAATATGAAGAAGGTGGTTCCAATAACAAAGGTACAAAAAAACTTCTTGTTCATAAAACAAAAGAACAAAAATAATGATGCTAATAATTTACTAAAAAAATTAAAGCCAAAAAAAAAAAGAGAGAGAATATACCCTCATTTAGAATATACGTAATTCTCAATTTTAATAAATTATAAATTTGAATAGAAAAAAAATTTACCAAGTTAATTTTTTTACACAAAAAAAATCACATGAGTAAGATTTACAAAATAAGCGACATAAAAGAGTTAAAAAAAGAAAAAATGGATAAGTGAAGATTGAAAGTTAGAAATATATTTATTCTAAGAAAAGTAATCAGAATAACAACTTTTGGTAAGAATTTAGAATTCTAAAATATTGCACTTATTCTCCTTGTTTTCAAGAATCTAATCACTTTCCCAAAAATTTAAAACTAAAACAAACATAGAAATGGAAAGAGATTACTTTCTCATATGAACCAAATACTAGAATTTAAAAATAAGAAACATATTACTTTCCAATCTCAAATTTTCTACCAACCAAATGAGCCATCAAAACAATAAAACATGCTCGGCAATGGTGCCAAAAATCTTGTAGTGAATTAAGATATGAAATGGTAGCACAAATACAACAAATAATCAAGTAATAATTAATCTAATTCTACACAATATGAATGTAAGTACATTTGTTAGTTGTACTAGCGGAAGTAGGATTGATCCCACAATAATGTTATTACTCTAAGTTAATAGAGGTTAAATTGTGTGAAACAAAAAAAATTAAATCATTAAAACTATTCATTAAGATGAAATAGGCTAAAAGCAAACAAGTAAAAACAAAAAATAAAAATAAAATGAACTAATCTACTCTAAAAACAAGATTGAAGGGAACTAAAGCAAGAGTTATAAATAATATAAGAAATGACTAAGGTAATATCAATCTATTAATAATTGGGTCAATTTAGTTATGATGTAAGCAATCGGGCAATTGTCTATTTTTTTACTTTGACTTCTATTTTTAGTCACCACAATAGAATGGATGTAGCAAATATTAGTATTCTACCAAACTATTAAAATAAAGAACAATTAACAAATTGGAGTCCATCAATTCTCTCTACCTATTCCTAGACTAGAGTACTACACGACTATAAAATGAAAGTCTAATCTTTCATGAAAATCAATGATCAAGCACAAAACCTATAACAAATAATCGATGAGGCCTCAATAAATTACACACATCTCACATTAGAACATGATATTAGATATTAATTCAGCATAAAGAGAAATCCTAGGAATTATAAGTCAATGCAATAATGATAAATAACAATAACCCATCCTCAAATCCTAGGAATTATATAAATTTAGTCACTCATAACTAATGAAAGGACCATTACATTAAAAAAAAAAATGAGCTAAAGATTTAAATTTAAGGTGTGAGAAACTTCCTTTAACAAGAATAATTCAAACCCACAAATTAAACTTCAAGTCAAAAGCTAATATATTTAGTAATGGAGGTTTTCTCTTCCAAAGCTATGAAAACTGCTTAGCACTAAGATCTAATTTTGTTTTTAAAAGTACAAAGATTGTGAAATAAACCCTACAATAGGTATTTATCATAACAAATGCTCCAAGTTAGCACAAAAGTGTCTAAAAATGTCAAAAAGGATTAAAAATCACAATTTCAACACCTAAGTTTGAGTCTGATCATGCTACTAGCATGAGTTAATCACGATGGTAGCCTGATTGCACCAAAACCTCTCATTCCTACTGGCTTCTTGTGATTATGTGCACTGGTAATTTTTTCTGACAACTTTTTGATATTTTTCTAGTTGGAATTAGTTTTGACTTCTGTATAAATGTTGTAGCTCTTCCTCTTATCTTTCCATTTTTTTAATAATTATTTTAATTATATTTTTATATCTCAAGATATAGCTATTCTCTTGAAATATATCAATGACAAGTTAGTCTTGTCATATCTTCATTTCGTACTGAATTTTGACCTAAATGCCAGCTGAGAGAAATTCATAAGACTTGACACACATTCAAAGAGCTTTTCAAAACATTCATTGGTTTAGTAGAAGTAGAGAAAAACTCTTTTGAAACTTGACTTCCAAAATAGGCATTTTTCTATGTTCAAACACTTTCCACATGTAGGTTGCATCATTGATGAAATTTTCTCAAAATTGATCATTTTTCTATTTTTTTTATGCCTAAGGAACTTTTTTTTTATCTAAAAGCACATGAAAATAGAAAATTAGCATCTACTTAATTCAAAAAACGACGTGAAATTTTTAGTTTAGATTTTATTTAGATAGTGTTTTTACATTCACATCAATCATTTTAAAGGTTCATTTGCTAATTTAAATGGATGTTATGGGTAGAAGCGTTACATAGCTTAAAAAAGAAGTGTATTTTAGAAAATTCATGAAGTTTTTTTTTAATGGGAGCAAATTTTATATCAATATTTGCTTTTGAGGAAGTATTTATTAAATGTCTGCCTTGTTAAATAGTTAATTTTATTAGTAATGGCATTGTTAGTGAAAATTATATTAAAAAATAATAGTAATTGATGTGGCATGTTTAAAAAATCATTTATTATTTTGCATTTTTAAAAGAGTTTACTGGATAATTTTATTTTTTCTTACATGTCATATTTGTCACTATAACTTTCAGTATGAATCAGCAACAATATCATTATTTTAATTTTATATGTGTGCATAATAAAAAAAATAATTTAAAACTTACAAAAGAGACATCCAAAGAAAAAAGGAAAACATTTGATTAAGAGCACAATAGGATATAAAATAACTAAAGAGGCCATAAGTTTTACATTTATTGTACAAGGTTAAAAGTACTAAAAAATAGATTGTCTTTTACTTAATCATTTATTACTTACATTGTTTGTTTTTAGTGAATCAATGTACATTAGTCCCATATCTCTACATATCAACCCTAATTTAGATGGGAAATTGAACTTGTGAATGTACCTGCTATTTATGAGGTAGTAGGGCCTACAGCCAAGGCAGCTAGGTACATGTTTCAATCACAACTAGATATGGGTAAGGGAGAGCAATTGATGCCAAGGACAAAAAAATGGCGAAGGACAGGATGAAGATTGATGTCTGATCAAGGAGATAAAGAGCAGCAACCAACAATGTCTGTTCAGATTGGGGAGAAAGAGGATGGAGGCTGCTGGATGAGGAATCTCGCTACAATGAAGATCAGAAGAATTAAAGAAAGAATAGTGGAGGAGCACAACTAGAGCTTGGGCAAAATTCTGGGGTACAAGGGATCAGCCAAATATGGTCCCAAGCAACCTCATGAAAGTATGTGTGTTAAATTGTAGAGAGTTGGGTGAACCCTTTACAATTTCCTAACTGAGGGAGACTATATACTCCCAACACCCGGAAATGATATTTTTATCAGAAACTGAGAAAAATACAACATTTGTGGATATCATGTGTAGGAGGCTGAAGTATGATAGAAGATGGAGTAATGTAGAACCTAAAGGTACTAGAGGTGGCCTACTCTTTTGTTGGGCTGATAATGTTAAAGTACTGAATATTGTGAGTAATAAATTTTGTGTTCAGGTACAATGTCAAGTGTAGGGAGATCCTATGGTTTGGTGGAATATTTTTATTTATGGGAGTACAAACAGTAAATTGAGGGAGCAACAATAGATCTATTTAGAAACGGAACAATGAAATGGGGTGACTGATGGATCATAGGAAGGGATTTTAATGAAATAGCTATTTATCAATTTCAAAACTTCATTCAAAGGATGGAGATGGTTGATCTCGGTTTTGTTGGTAAGTAGTTCACTTAGACTAACAATCAAGAAATGAAGGGATACGTAGAGGAACGATTGGATAGATTTTTCGGAGCACCTAGGTGGAGGTTGAAATTCCAACAGGCTAAAGTGGTACATTTTGAAAAACAATCCTCGGATCATGCTCTGATAATGTTGGATATGGATCCAAACCACAACATAATAAGGCGACGCTTTATATTTGATAAATATGGATAAAGAAAGAAGGGATGAAGGAGAGAGTGACTGCAGTGTGGAATAAAGTTCAATAGGGTACTAAGCAATATGTAATGAACTCCAAGATAGCACAGTGTCAGCTGGATATACTGAAATGTGGTACTATTTATGGGAATAACTTGGCAAGGAAGATCAAACACATAAAAGAAGTTTAGGAAATGAGTGGAGGTGGAGGGGCAAGGGATTAGAGGAGATGGTACGTGCTTAGGCACCAATTGTAGCAAGCTTATAAGGAGGAAAAAGGCTATTGGCAACAAAAATCTAGGAATTGATGGCTAAAGGAAGGAGATAAGAATTCAAAAATTTTCCATGCAACAACCATGCAGAGGAGGAAGAGGAATTGTATTGAGAGCTTAAAAACGGCCAAGGGGGAGGTATGTCGGAATAAAGGAGAAGTGCAGCAGGAAGTGGTGGGATACTATGAGAAATTGTTTGAATTTACCAAGCCGACACATTGTCCATTCGTGCTTGAAGGGATGCCCAAGTCTATCAAAAAGACTATGAATAAAAGGTTGCTGCAAAGAGTGGAGGAAGCTGAAATCAAACAAGCTCTTTTCCATATGAACCCTAACAAAGCACCTAGACCTATTGGTATGACGCTTCTCTTCTTCATACACAATGGGATGTGGTTAGATTTGATATTTGCAATGTTGCTAAAAATTTTTTCATTCATGGGAAATTGCTTACAAAACTAAACCATACATTGCTCACATTGATACCTAAGGTGCACCTTCCAACATCTATCTCGTAATATAGACCCATTAGCTTGTGTAATATGGTCTACAAAATTATATAAAAAATATTGGCTGAACGACTCAAAAATTAATCGCCTTCATAAGTGTATTACGCCGAATCAATAAGCTTTTATTCTGGGAAGACAAATACTTGATAATGTGGTAATAACTCATGAGTGTATTCATGCTTTGAACTCTATGAGAAAAGAAATGAAAGGGTATATGGCATTGAAAATTGATATGGCCAAAGCTTATGATAGGGTGGAGTGACATTTTTTAGAGAAAGTGATGGGAAAAATAGGGTTCGCTAGGGGTTTTATTGGTTGGATTAGGCAATGTATTAGCATGGCTAAGTTGTCCATTAACATAAATGAAGAGCAATGTGGTATAATTCAACCTTCAAGAGGAATTAGACAAGGTTATCCAATTTCACCTTATCTGTTTCTTATTATTTCTGAAGCTTTATCTAGTTCAAGAGAAATTAGACAAGGTTATCCAATTTCACCTTATCTGTTTCTTATTATTTCTGAAGCTTTATCTAATTTGTTTAAACAAACTAGTGAAAGAGGGGACTACAAGGGAATAAGAGCTAGCCGGAACGGCCCTATCATAACACATTTGTTCTTTGCCGATAACTCTTTATCATTTTGAGAGGCAGATTTAAAGCAGGTGTAGTAGTTAAAAGCTATATTCCACTCATACAGTCAATGTTTTGGCCAATTTATAAATAGGGAAAAATCATCATTGTTCTTTAGCAGCAATATGGCACGTGAGCAAAAACTCCAAATTTGTCAAGTGTTGGAGGGATTGAAAGAACAACACAATTCTTGATATTTGGGGCTGCTTATGAGAATTGGGAGATCTAAAAAGTTGTATTTAACTTTGTTCTAGAAAAAGTTAAGAATCATATTCAAAATCGGAAAAATGGGTTTCTGAATTTGGCTGGTAAAGAAGTCCTCATCAAAGCGGTGGTTAATGCACTTCCAATGTAAGTTATGGGATGTTTCAAGTTGCCAATGGGGCTATGTAAAGAAATTTGCAGAATTTCAGCGAATTTCTGGTGGGGTACAAAGAAGGAAGGCAGACAGAAAATCCATTGGAAAGCTTGGCAAGAAATGACGAAAGCTAAAAATGAGGGCGGGATGGGGTTTGAAGATATTCAAAAGTTCAATGATGGTTTGCTTGCCAAACAACTTTGTGAGTTGTCACCAAGGAGCTATTGATGAACAATGTCATAAGCAAAGTATTTTCCAAATGAAGGTCTCTTGAAAATTGAACACAAAGGCAATGTTTCATGGCTTTGGAAGGGATGGATGGGGCAAAAAGTATTCTCCAGCTTGGGGCAAGATATAGTGTGGGGGATGGAAGATCAATTCGGATATGGGAGTCGCCATGGATCCCAGGGAGAAAAGATTTCAGACTAGTAATAATTGAATAGCAACGATGAAATGGGTGAGTGAGCTATTGCATGAAGATAGAAGAAATTTGGAACATGAACACGATATCTAGTCTTTCCCGAAGATGCAGAAAAGATACTACACTGCCATTGTAAATCCAAGGAACACAAGATAAGATTATTTTGAATTTTAGTCGAGATGTGGAGTATTCTGTCAAACTAGCATACATGTAGCTACAAAAGATAAGTTCAAATGCAGTGCAGTGAGATGAAACCAGTAGCTATAGAAGTGAAAAGCAAACGATGTGGAAAACAACCTCGAAACTGCATGTTAAAGGAAAAATTACACCATTTTGTATGGCACTGCTATCTTGATATTCTACCACTTAGCGATTGGTTGCAACAAAGAAGAATGCAAGTGGATTTCATACGCTCAATGTGTGAGGAGGGAGATGAAATTCTAGAACATATGATGTTCAAGTGTTCCCGAGCTAAGAAAATCTAGAAACTGGCACCGGTTCATTGGAATCATACAGGAAACGATAGAGACAAATTTAAGGATTGGTGGCAATATATATGTGCTAATAAGAGAGCTGATTTATGGCAAGAAAGAACACAACTAACCTTTTACATCATTTGGATGATATGGAAGAGTCAGAATTTGTGAGTATCTTAGGGTGAATAGAGGGAGGAGAAAAAGGTGCTGGAAATGGCAAAACAAAAATGGATGGAATTTCAGCAATTACCTACGGTTGATTAGATAGCTAGGATCAAGCTTATTGGTCAGTGGCTGTCTAGTATACATAAGAGGAGCACGGTAGTGAATCAAGTGGTAAAACTAATTTTTTGTTGTTAATATGGTTAGTATATCTACTAGATTCCTGTAGTGTTATTTTGTGGGAGTGATTTGAGGGAATGACAAGATGTCTGTTAGTTTTAGCCTAATTTAGAGCTAAAAAGAGTCTGTTTCGTGACATTGAATGTAACCGTTAACTTTTGCAAAGTTAATATAACTAACGAATTTAGAGAGAAAAAAAAAACCCTAATTCATTCTTGGGGTCATTTGATTTATCAAGGGTACTTGAATATTACCTTTTCTTTTGCCTTGCTTCCAAGGTGTATGCCTTAATAGCCATGTTGTAAAATTCGGACTAGACCGACCGAATTAACTGGTTTGATTGGGAACTAGCCTAAGATCTAATCCAATTTTCATTGAAAACCGATCTTGAAATAACCTAAACAAAACCCAGTCAAACCTTGGTTTGACCAGTCAAAATCGGGGTTGACTCGAGGTTGATGATGTCAAAGTTTGCATTTTACGTAAATAAAATTTAATTTTTAAAAATTATAATTTATCCACAAATTTTTATAATTTTTTTTTTGTTTATGAAGTTTTAAAATTTAAAAAATTAAATATCTTAAATGTTTATACAAGAGAATTATTACAATATTTAACATATTCTTTAGTTATAATATTTTTTCACAAAATTATTTAACTATACACTTAGAATTTCATACAATTTATACTAAATTTAAATGTAACTATGTTAAAAATATTAAATAATTTATCTTTAGTACATTTGTATATTATTATTAATGTTTTCATAATTAATTTATATTTATTAAATCATAATGACATCTTTCGATTTTTAACTATCGATCGGACCAGTTTGACCGGTTGACCCGTGATCCCTTGACTTCACCAGTACATACTTCAGTTCGATTCTGACAATACTGCTTAATAGTCGATGCTCTATGGACTTAATTGTTAATGATGTCATGAATTAACTCTAGATTTTGATATTGTAAGTTTTGAATGCATAATTTAATAATATTTGTATATTGTTTTGGTCTAGTTTAGCTATTGAAGCACCAAATATAGTTTGGTATTAATATTTTATAATTAATTTATATTTATTTTATCATAACAACATCATCTAATTTTTAATTGTCGGTCTGACCGGTCCGACCAGCTGACCCATGACCCATTGACTTCACCAGTACATACTCTGGTTCGATTTCGACAACACTGTTTAAAAGTCGATGCTCTATGGGCTTAATTATTAATGATGTCATGACGTAACTAGATTTTGATATTGTAAGTTTTGAATGTATAATTTAATAATATTTGTATAGTGTTTTGGTCTAGTTTAGCTATTGGAGCACCAAATATATTTTGACTAGTCATATTAGATAAATTCGTTTGGACTTTTATGTTTTGTAGATTGCGGAGTGTCTGCATGCACACATCTTATGCAGTCACTGATTTTCTTCCTCCTTTTTCCTGAGGCATGTGGATGTTAGGCCTTGGGCCTTGTCCAACCCATATAGGGATTTGTTTAAAACTGGAAGGAAACATGAAGAAGAGTTGGATTATGCCTTGTTTCCAAATTGGAATGGGATTAGATAATTTTATCTAATATTCTAATTTGGTGTTTTTCATAATTCAATTAGGATTTGGAACCTTTATATAATCCTATTGTGTTTTTGTAACACTAATCTAAATGAGATTAGGTTTGAATCTATATCAGATTAGGATTGGGTCTCTATTTGATAGCTATAAATATAGATGTAGTAGGGGTCTTTTAAGAAGTACAGAGAGACACAGAGTGTGAGAGGTTTGGGTGAGATTTCATCATCTTCTTCTTTTCTTTCTTGGGTTTGCATTGATATAGCTTGTTTTTGCTATATTGTTGATTCCATTATTTCTGGAATTGTGGTGCTCATTTGTTGAGTTGGAAGTAGTTTTTGTACCTAAAATTATATAGTGAAAATTTGGATGGACTCCGAGATCGGTCTCGTGGTTTTTTATCCTTCACATTGAGGGAGTTTTTCACGCTAAAATTGTGTTTTGTAGCTATTTCTAATTCTTGATATATTTTTATTGGGTTTTGGATTGCTATTTTGTTCGTGTTTAATCGCTTCCTCGCATGTTCACAAGATTGTGATATTGTTTTTTCCCAACAAAGTGGTATCAGAGATTTTGGGATTGAACGATGGAATCAAGTTCGAACAGAATGGTTAGTCTGAATGGAAATAATTTCCATATTTGAAGTGGTAAAATAGAAGACCTTCTTTATGTGAAATGTTGGCATTTACCTATGTTTGCCGATTCAAGACCTGAAAATATGTCCGAAGCTGATTAGGCTATTGAGCACAAATCTTTGTGTGGCTTCATTTGTCAATTTGTGGACGATAATGTTTTGAATTACATAAAGAAAGAAACTCACGCTATGAGTCTTTGGACGAAGCTTGAGTCGTTATATGCACGAAAAATTGGCAACAACAAAATGTGTCTAATGAAACAGTTCATGCAATTGAGTTATAAGGAAGACAGATCCATAGCAGATCACTTGAATGAGTTTCAAGGAGTGATAGATCAGCTATCATCCATGAATATTAATTTTGAAGATGAGGTACTTGGGCTTTTGTTACTTGGTTCTCTTCCGGATTCTTGGGAGACATTTCGTGTCGTGTAATTCTACTCCCAATGGTATTGTTACCATGGATTTTGCGAAAAGTTGTATTCTAAATGAAGAGATGAGAATGAAGAACCAGGGTTCTTCTTATTCTTCTTCTTTTTCAGCCTTAGTTGCAGAAAGTAGGGGCAGGAGTCAAAGCAAAGGTCTGAAAAGTAAAAACAAGAACAGAAGCAAGTCACGATCATGGCACAAAGGATGTGGAATGTTATCACTGTGGCAAAAAGGGTCACATTAAGAAGAATTGCTTTCAATTGAAAAGGGAAAAGAAAAATAGCAGTGAAAATAATGAGAAAAATGATCGGGTTGCTACAGCTACTGATAATCTTGTTATTGTATGCTATGATGAAAATGTGAATTTGGCATGTAATGAGACAATTTGGGCAATTGGTAGTGGAGCTTCCTGTCATGTCACTTCGAAGAAGGAGTTTTTTAGTTCCTATACTTCAGGAAACTTTGGCACATTAAAGATGGGCAACAATGGTGTGGTTAAAGTTGTAGGTATGGGAAGTGTGTCTGGAGGCCAATAATGGAACAAGATTGTTTCTTAGAGATGTTAGACATGCACTGGATATGAGGATGAATTTGATTTCTATAGGGAAACTCAATGATGAGGGCTTCTGTAATATCCTTCATAATGGACAGTGGAAACTCACAAAAGACTCTTTAGTTGTGGCTAGAGGAAAGAAAAAATCTTCTTTATATTTGTTGTAAGCCAAAATTTCCAAGAATTTTTGTAATTTTGTGGAAGATGGGAATGCAACTGAATTATGGCACAAGCGATTGATTCACATGAGTGAGAAGGGTATGAGCTTATTGGCTAAGAAAAATTTACTCACTGGAATAAGGAGTGCGAAGCTTGAGAAGTGTGCACATTGCTTAACAGGAAAACAGAAAAGAGTTTCATTCAAAAGTCATCCTCCTTCAAGAAAATCAAATTTATTATCTTTAGTGCATTCAAATGTTTGTGGTCCAATCAAACCACTAACACTTGGTAGTGCTGCTTATTTTGTGACCTCCATTGATGATCATTCAAGGAAACTTTGGGTTTATTTCTTGAAGACAAAAAACCAACTGTTAGATACATTTAAACAGTTTCATGTCCTAGTGGAGAGACAGACTGGAAAAAAGCTAAAATGTATTCGTTCCAATAATGGTGGTGAATACATCAGACCATTTGATGAGTAGTATAGACAGCATGGTATTCGTCATCAAAAGACACCTCTAAAGACACCTCAGTTGAATGGCATTGCTGAAAGAATGAATCGGACATTAATTGAAGGGGTCAGATGTTTGATTTCAAATGCCAAATTACCAAAATCCTTTTGGGGTGAGGCATTGAATACAATTGCTCATGTTGTTAACTTGTCATCTATGGTTGCTTTAGATGGTGATGTGCTAGACAAAGTTTGGGTTAGTAAGGATGTTTTCTATGACCATTTAAAAGTATTTGGTTACAAAATTTTTGTTCTTATTCTCAAAGATGAGAGGTCCAAATTAGATGCCAAGACACGAGAAGGTATTTTACTTGGCTATGGTTCTAATGAGTTTGGTTACAAGCTTTATGATTCGATTGAGAAGAAGATCGTAAGGAGACAAGATGTTGTATTTGTTGAGGATCTGACCATAATGGACATCGGCGAGTGGTAGAGAAAAGATATCCGAGATTCTAATTTAGTTGATATTGGTCGGGTTCCATTCAGTGAGCCATAAAGACAATCACCTCATTATTTTGATGATAATGCTCAGCATGATGTTCATGATCAGATTCATAATGGGCATCAGGGTGTAAGAAATAGTAATACTTAGGCAGATGGGGTTGTTGATATTCAGCAGCAGGTAGTTCCACTAGTTGTTGAGTTGAGAAGGTCTACCAGAGACCGTCGTCCATCTACCCGGTATCCTACCAGTGAGTATGTTCTTCTAACTGATGTAGGTGAGCTTGAAATATATGAAAAAGCTATAGAGGATGTGAACAAGGACAAGTGGATTGATGTTATGCAAGATAAGATGAAATCGTTGCATGACAATCATACCTTTGACTTGGTCACTTTGCCAAGGGCAAGAGAGTTTTGAAGAATTGGTGGATTTATCGATTAAAATATAATGAGAATGATTCATATCCTCGATATAAAGCTAGATTGGTTGTTAAAGGTTTTAATCAGAAGAAGTGGATTGATTTTGATGAGATTTTCTCTCATGTTGTGAAAATGTCTTCAATTCGAGTTTCTTTGGGATTAGCAGCAAGTCTTGATCTTGAGATTGAGCAAACGGATGTGAAGACCGCTTTCCTTCATGGTGATTTGGAGGAAGAAATATACATGGAGTAGCCAGAGGGGTTTAAAGTGAAAGGAAAAGAGAACTATGCTTGCAGGCTAAAGAAAAGCTTGTATGGCTTAAAACAAGCTCTGAGGCAATGGTACAGAAAATTCGAGTCTTTTATGGGGGGAGCAAGCCTATAAGAAGACCACTTTAGATCATTGTGCTTTTGTACAGAAGTTCTCTGAAGATGATTTTATTATCTTACTGTTAAATGTTGATGACATGCTGATAGTTGGTCAAAATGCTTTGAGAATTGAAAAGTTGAAGCAAGCTTTGAGCAAGTCTTTTTCAATGAAGGACTTGGGGCTAGCTAAACAAATTCTTGGTATAAGAATCAGTCGTGATCGAGAAGCCAAGAAGTTATGGTTGTCATAGGAGAAGTACATAGAGAAAATACTTCAAAGGTTCAAGATGGACAAAGCTAAACTGGTAAGCACGCCTCACACTTTAAGCTTAGTAGGAAACAGTGTCCATCTAATGAGAAAGATGTTGAAGATATGGAGAAAGTTCCTTATGCATCCACAGTGGGTAGTTTAATTATGTATGCAATGGTTTGCACAGGACCCATGCAGTTGGAACAGTTAGCCGATATACTTCTAATCCTAGAAGAGAGAATTGGAATGCAGTGAAGTGGATATTTAGATATCTCCGTGGCACTTCTAGTTTGAAAATTTCATTTGGGAGTGAGAAGCCGATTGTCATTAGTTATACCGATTTAGACATGGCAGGGGATATTGATAGTAGGAAATCTACTTCGGGTTATTTGGTTAACTTTGCAGGGGGGGCTGTGACTTGGCAATCTAAACTACAGAAATGTGTTGCTTTATCCACAACGGAAGCAAAGTTCATTGCCATAACTGAAGCGTGCAAAGAGTTGCTTTGGATGAAAGTTTTTATGCAGGAACTTGGTCTTAATCAAGAGATGTATGTGTTATTCTGTGATAGTCAAAGTGCTATACACCTTTCGAAAAATTCCACTTTTCATTCTAGGTCTAAGCATATTGATGTTAGATATCATTGGGTACGTGATAAGTTGGAGTCTAAAGAATTAGAACTTCAAAAAATACACACTGAAGACAATGGCTCAGATATGATGACAAAGGTGCTTCCTAGAGAAAAGTTTGAATTTTGTCGGCGTTTGGCAGGCATAGATTCCAATTAAGGAGTTGGAGTTTGCAGTCTCCCTCATTAGGCTGGAGGGGGAGATTTGTTAGGTCTTGGGCCTTGTGTCTAGCCCTTATAGGGATTTGTACAAAACTAGAAGGAAGCATGAAGAAGAGTTGGATTATGCCTTGTTTCCAAATTGGAATGGGATTAGATAATTTTATCTAATATTCTAATTTGGTGTTTTTCATAATTCAATTAGGATTTGAAACCTTTATATAATCCTACTGTGTTTTTGTAACATTAATCTAAATGAGATTAGGATTGAATCTCTATCAGATTAGAATTAGGTCTCTACTTGATGTCTATAAATGTAGATGTAGTAGGGGTCTTTTAAGAAGTATAGAGAGACACAGACTGTGAGAGGTTTGGATGAGATTTCATCATCTTCTTCTTTTCTTTCTTGGGTTTGCATTGATATAGCTTGTTTTTGCAATATTGTTGATTCCATTATTTATGGAATTGTGGTGCTCATTTGTTGAGTTGGAATTAGGTTTTGTACCTAAATTATATAGTGAAAATTTGGGTGGACTCCGAGATTAGTCCCGTGGTTTTTTATCCTTCACATTGAGGGGGTTTTCCACGTTAAAATTGTGTTGTGTTGCTGTTTCAAATTCTTGATATATTTTTATTGGGTTTTGGATTGCTATTTTGTTCGTGTTTAATCGCTTCCTCGCACGTTCACAAGATCGTGATATCGTTTTTCCCAACAATGGATATCTACAAACAATTACTCTTTTGAAAGAAATAAATTTTTTGGTTTGTTTCAAAATCTTAAAGGTTAGGTTTTGTGCTTGTTCATTTCGGAATCCCCTGCTTTCTTGTTATGTAGTTTACTCTTTTCGAATATGTTGACCAAAAGGTCTGAGACCACATTATATGACATATCATATAACTGGGTAAATTGATGGATGGGATTCTCAATATCGTCGAAGGCTTGAAAAATTTGGTGGCATTTTAGAGTTTTGGAGAGGTTGTACGATATCGTTTAGTGTGGAGTCTTTATTCTTATTATATGAGTTCCTGAGAATAGTGCTAAAACTTGATTAAGCGGATTGGTATTTCATTCCATTGTAGTATGAATTTTTTTCATAAGGAGTACCTTTTTTGATAACCTTAATGAATAGTTCTTACAAGCTCCAAGCAATATCTTTATGAGTAATGATTGAGATAGTGACAAATTATAGTGACTTTGTATAGTAACTAACGTGGCAACCATGAAAAGACAAAATTATCTCTAATTATTTTGTGTTTTGTAATAAGGATTGAGAGATAATTTTGTCTTTTCATGGTTGCTACGTCAGTCACTATACAAAGTCACTATGATTTGTCACTATCTGTATAATTACTTTATGTTTATTGCATCCTTCATTCATTGAAAATTTCTAAATAATTACTAATGTTTATCATTATTGACGTAAATTCAGTTGCTAAAGCAAACGCCGATAGGAAATTTGTAGCGTTAAAATTGGATTTAGGGTTTAGAAATAAGTATTGGAAATAAAAGCAAAGAAGTTTTTTATTGGATGATAACGAGCAGGATATGAAAGAAGTTTTTTATTGGATGATTTAAAACAGGATATGATAGCCTTTGAGTAATTAAAAAGGGTTACATATATTTAAATGCCCTTTATCATAAATTTTATGAAGGTACAGCCTCTTTAATAATTTTAAATCTTGGTATGATTTTAATCAAGATTATCCCAAGAGAAAGCGCATAAACGAAAAGGCAAAAAAAAATAATAATAATAAAAAATCAATCACCTAAAACCTTGCCGTTTTCAAGAGACACATGCCATAAAATGGAGCAACAAACAAGTCCTAAATCCGCTAAATAAGGATCTTCCTTAATGAAACTGAGTGGATGGAGGCCTGATCAATTATGCATTCAATGAGGCAAATATTGCTAAAAGAAGAATAGAAAATTCTGGATTTCTTTACGTTCTTCTTGTTGCTGAAAACATCAATTCTCCATATCTGAACAAAGTTTAGAAAGAGAACAAAATGGTATTCATTTTTGCGTGGTATTTGGTAAATGGGAGCAAGATCAGGAGTTGATAAGAAAGAATAGAATGCTTTTGATTGAGAATTGAGGATAACTCTTCCTGAAGCCAGAATGAATGCAACGAATAAACTAATAGCGGTGGCAATTGATAAGGACAGATCAAGCCAAAATGCTTTGAAATGGACAGTTGACAATCTTCTCGTTAGAGGCCAAACCATTCTTTTGATCCATGTAAAAGTAAAACCGAATGGATCACCCTTCTCTTCCTCCTCGTCTCTTGCTCTTTCAAGTAATTCTCTATGCTTTCTTTTAGAAACATATAGATTCACGAAATCAACAGAAATAATACTTTCCTTTTTATACTGCAATAATTTAACTTCTGATTTTTTTTTGGTACTTGCTGTCTTTTTATTTATCTCTTGGTGAAATTGTTATCCAAATTTTTTTTGGCATCCACATTGTTTGGCAAACCGAGTAATGTGGAATCAAACACACGAGAAACACAGTCACTGTTGATCATGTTAGCTTTATCGGGTTTGTTTTTTTTCTTAGCTTTTTATCAGACAGACCGAAATCCTGTAGTTCTGGCCTTGTTTAATGGCAAGACGTAGAAGTATGACATATATTGAAAAAAAATCTCTTTTTCTACAAGAAAACGGCATGTGCACTATGTAACATAATAGCAAAAAAATAACCAATCTTGTAGAAGAAACAGATATGCTATTCTTGAATATGGTCTTAAAATCATGCATCAGAAAGTTTCTCATTATTCAATAGAGATTGATAGGATAGTTCAATAGGTAGAGGCTTTTGTCCTGTTTTATGAATTTACAACTCTCTGTCCTCATTAGTGGTTGTTGTTGTTTTTTTTTTTTTGGTTATTCTATCATTTGTCTGAAGCCATATATCTTGTAATAGTTGACGGAAAATTTGTAAGAATCTAAAGATACTGGATTCACATCCAAAAGGTTACTGCTTAAACCTCTTAAATCTTCCACACTTGAATCTGTCATGTGAAACTAGTTGTCATTTGAAAAATATAGCAGGTTTGTCATGAATTATTTTGGCTGTTCGACTCGAGCATTGTTTCACAAACAGTAGAAACTGTTAATTAGCCTGCAACTTTTAAGAGATTAGCAATCTTATTGCAATTCGTTGAAAAAAAATTATGAAGCTTGACACCACTATTGTTATTTTGTGGAGTAACTAGCACATGGTTCGAACTTCTGAAAACACAGTCTGTAACTAACACCCTAGACCAATGAGGACATCTGCTTATGATTTTATTTTTTATTTCTCTTGATAAATATTAGCTTTTAGTTTTAATTTACACTTCCTCCATTCCTTATTATTTGTATTTTTGGACAATGTGTAATTAATATACAGTGATATTAGTAAGAAAAACATCTTTTGTTTTTTTCTTTTTATACTATTAGACGGAGACTATCTTTCATATGATATTGATAATTGTAGAAATTAAATATGTGGTAGGCCATGTGAAGTAAGCGTTGAGTTATGTAAAGAGTGAAGTGAAATTTCACTTAAAAATTGAATTTACTATTTTATTATGACAAGTAATTTCGGACAAAAAAGGGTAACAAAAATTGATAGTTTTAATGGTTCGGAAGGAATAAAACATTAAGCCTCCCGTATTCCTTGGGTCGTTTCAGCTAGCATATTCTGTTGAAAGTTTAAAAATCGGAAGTTAATCGCTTGAATATATTTACATGCCACGTACAATAGTACAAAGAAAGGATTTATGTTAGTACAATTTCATCATAACATAATGGGAAAAACATTTCCGTTTGCAGGGTCCAGCCAGGTTATTGATATTAATGATGAAAATGGTGGTGCAGATATTGATCCAGAAACAAAAGAACTTTTCCTTCCTTTTCGTGTTTTTTGTACCCGTAAAGATGTAAGTTTATTAGCTCTTTTTTATCTCAGAGAAAGAACTACTATGTCATAACATGCAGAGTTTCATCTTAAGGAGGCATAAGAAGATGATACATTTCTATTTATGACTTCTTTTTTCCATTGAACAATCTCACAGATACAATGCCAAGACGTTGTGCTGGAGGATATGGATATAGTTAAAGCATTACTTGAATATGTCAGCAGAACAGGAATAGAAGTTTTGGTGCTTGGTGCGGCGGCAAAAGGAAGTCTTTTCAGGTACGCCTTCGCCTTTCATCGTTGGATAAGATGAACAACTAAAGTAGTTGCAACACCCGAAAGGTATATCATCAAATAAACTTTTGAAAGAGGACAATTGGGTATTCATATATGGGATTTTTAAGTCAAAGTCTATCAGAAAAAAAAAAAAGTATTGAACCTTTTAACTGTAAGATTATTATCAATAGGCGAAACAAGTTTTTCTATCAGCAATCAGTGCCAGAAGTATCGTGGAAGGGTTAAAAACTGTTGAAGAATTATATTACACTATTAACCTTTCATATTCTTCCAAATTGACACTTCGCAATCTGGAACACTCAACTTCACACCCGAGATTTTAACCAAACCATAGAGCATGACAATGAGTTAATAATACTACAATGGTTCTTTAAAAACCTCTCTTCCTACTCATACTTATATTTTAATCTCTTCGACAAATTAATATCTGAAGCTAGTCATGGATATATATCTTAGTACGCAGGTGCTGGTAAACTCTTTTATAACGAAAATGTTGTTGGTAAATTCAAATTTTCGAGTCAAACTGACAACCACCAGATTTAAAAAGTATATATTATGGTGTTGATAGTGATCAACCTCTCTCATTCTACAAGGCAGACCATGTGTGACATCGCATCATGCTTAAAGAATAAAAATGTGTAACATGCTATTGCATTTCAAAAGGCACAATAACTTGTACAATTTAGAAAACATGAAAATCATTTTAATTTTCATGCTGCGTATATATTTTCTACTGCTTTGGTTTTAATTCAGAAGTGCTTTGAAGTAGATATTTCTTTTTCCAGTCAGTGATATAAGTTGCTAGGCCAAAAAAAAGATCTATGACTAACCTTGGCACATCTGCATGAAAATCAAAATGAAAGATTATGGTAGAATTTGCAACACATTTAAAGTAACCACTTTTAGTAATGTGGTCTTCATGATTTAATAACACAGAAATGTTTTTGTCTGTGACTCACATGAAATAGTTGGTGGTGAATTCTTACCATAGTATCATTCTGGTCAGCAGATATAAAGCAAGAGATATTCCAGCGAGTGTCTTAAAGGGTGTTCCAGACTTTTGTACCGTATATATCATCTCGAAAGGAAAGATTTCATCTACACGGTCTGCTTCTCGTTCCGCGCCAATTAATCACCCAATTCGGCAGCAGATACTGCACCAAACCAGTAGCAGGTCTAGTGCATCTGATGCATTACTGGCCTCTACCAATTCAAGAAGTTAGTTACCCATGTTGTCTATTTTGATTGCCTATTTTGTCTGTTTTGCACTCAGCAAAGCTCACTTTCTCTTTTGTTCAAATAGACGCTATACCCTCAGTCACAAGACCCGCAACTGATCCACCTTTACATACCATGCAAACTGAAGCTATCTCAATTAAGTAAGTTTCTTTAATGATCAAAACATGTGTTTTTTCTTTTTCTTTTTTAATTGGTCAACTCATAAAATGAGATAAAAACAATTAGGGTCAGGACAAGTGAACTTGCTACATATAAGTTCATCGCTGCTTTTATATTTCCAAAAGCTTTATTTTCAACTTACCATCAATAACTTTTATTAGGTTTAGATTCTAATGCATAATAAAATATTGTAGAAAAGTATAAGTTCTGGTAGTCACCAAAAAGAAAACGGCTGACTTATTCTTTTTTACTACGAGCAGGTCACCTTTTAGTCATAGGAAAGGACCAAATGGTAAACTATATGAGCTGCCTCCTCCTGATTCAGACATATCCTTCGTTAGTTCTGGTAGACCTAGTATCGACAATATGTTTCCGTCTTTTGCTGATAGCTTTCAAAGTAGCACAACCCCTCCTCGGCTTTCAGGCTTCTCAGATATGGATAGTTATGAGTCATTGCATTTTGGGCGAAGATCAATGGATATCATTACACCTCCAGATCTCTCATCTGTTTTAGGTGACAATGATTCACTATCCTCATCACAAGCAGCGGTAAATAGATCTATCCTTCTTTTAGTAGCAACAATTATCTACAGATCATGATTCCAACATATATGCATACATATTATCTCTAAAAGCATTGTGAACAATTACTTATTTCATGTCTGGGGAGAGCAAAATGAGCAAATTCTGACTTATTTAATATACATCCGATTAATCTTGGCTTGTTTCCAGCAATTGCCTATTCAAAAGATACCTTTTGACTTTTGTTTATGCCGCTGGAAATCAAAGCATATTTATATTTATTACATAGTTAATTGCAACGTTTACTAAAACTAGTAACATACGTTTGCATTTTAAAATGTGTTTTTGTGCATTTTGAATTAGTGATTCTAAAATAAAAAATATATTAAAAATTACAAAAATATTTTGAAAAATATAAAAGTACATTTTAAATGCAATCCAAATGATAATTTTTAAAACCTTACACTTTGTAGCCACGGTATGTGGTCCTTAACTTAGAGAACATTTACCTATGAAGATCGATGTTCTTATATTTCGCCAATCTAGTTAAAAAGAAGCTGTACAACCAAGCTGTCATGAACGAGGATTCATGAAGTAATATCCAAAAGTAAAGCTGTTGAAAAAGTATTTGATTATGAGTTTTTCTTCCAAGTACTTGCAACCAGTTACATTTATGATGGGTTTGGTTCTTAGTTCTAATTTGATACAAATTTATATTTTTTGAAAATTGGTTGGAGTGTGCTCTTATCTATTAATAAAATTTTAGTTTACATGACATTTTACAGCAAATGTGTGCCCAAAAGCTTTTGTAACTAATCAGAGGGTTTGGTTTATTATTAAGAATTTTGTATATTTTTTGAATAATGGTTAGTTTCAAATTTCGAATTTTATTTGAAATAGTCAATAACTTGATTTTTAATAATAAAGTTGTTTTTTTTTTTTTTTGTTTCTTTGTGAATCAATATGAAATTAAGCCTTCTTTGAATAGAGGACCACGCATGAAATGCCAAAAAATTCAAGTCAGTTCCAAAATTCAGATATGTTAACGTCACACAACTGAGGTAAAAGGAGTAGCAATCAAACTATGTGTGAGACTAAAATAATCTATTATGAAACAATATGACTTTAATTGTACAACATATATTATGGAGTATTAGATGTTTATGCAACAATATGCAGGTTTAGAATCTAAAGTTCATGAGATGATGCGAAAATGAAATAATTATATACTAGCCTATGAAAGAAATCTTCGTGGAGTACGCTACGTTAATTTGATGTCTCCACAAACATTCTTTAGACTTTCCATTAACACTAAAGACAAGGCAACTCGCTTTTATAACATTTTAGAAATAGTATTAATACTTGAAATGCTTTATTAGTTCATGCATCTTATGAGACTGGAACTTTTATATTGTTTTCCTATAAATGATAAAAATAATGCTTAAAGTTATTTATTACTTCGTTAAAGCACTTGAATTTCCAAGATTATTTATTGATTCATTAAAAACATTTGAATTTCAAGTTTAAGTTTCCAATTTATTCTAGAATGATCAGGATCTAATTCAGAGACACTAAGAAATTTTTTTGAAGATTTTTTAGATGGCAACGCCTAACCATGATCATCTCTCCTTGTTTTTGAATTGAAAGGTGAGGATTTTTGGATCATCTAAGAATGATTTATAACATTTATTTTGAAAAAATAGTTAGTCTTTCTTCAGTATAATTAACATTGGCAAAAAGGGAAACTGAGAAAGGATGCCATAATGTAGGTTACATGGTAAGTCAACAGCTTTACTGCTATGCTGAGGCTTACCCTTCATTTTCACAGTAAAATAATTTAGAAATTTCTCCTCGAATTATAGAATTGAGTACGTAACTATTTGAAGTGGAATCTTATTATATAAATATTCTAATTCTATTAACAAAAAAGCCTGTCAATATTTTCCATTCTTTTTTGTTACAGAAGTAAATTTATCTAATAAAGAAAGTAATTGAAACCAGGAAAGCATTACAGTGGCTTGTTGAACATGCACCTACATCCAATCTAGTAATTGATCATTCATCATCTATTTTTCATGCTCATTGTCTTACATTCACGCTACTCTTAGTTATATGATGAACGACACATTGACACAATATGCACCATGTGAACAAATGGACCAATGATTAGCAAATCCAACGTTGGAAGTAATGAGAATTCGCTTCACGAGATACAGCAGTTTAGTTGACACAACGATAAGGGATGCGTCATGAAAATTCAGAAAACTCTGCCCAATACTTCTACTTAAGGTGAAGAAAAATAAATTCTAGTCTTCCAGAAGAATAGAGTTATTGGCAACATGGTTAGAATAGGTTCCATTGAATGTGAGAGATAAGGTTAATGAAAAGAAACCTGCTCCATTGTTTCTTATTCTTTTGTCATTTTGATTCCCTAACCTATTGTCATATATAGGATGATGTGGAAGCAGAAATGCGAAGACTAAAGTTGGAGCTCAAGCAAACAATGGAAATGTATAGTACGGCCTGCAAGGAGGCACTCACCGCAAAACAGAAGGTATGAGAAACTAAATTATTTCTTGTAAACATCATGAATTTATTCTTCATTGCTCTATTGCCAAACTTTAGGCACTAGAGCTTCATCGGTGGAAGATGGAAGAACAGCAAAGGCTAGAGGAGTCACGTTTAGCTGAAGAAGCTGCATTGGCGCTTGCTGAAAGAGAAAAGGCCAAGTCTCGGGCAGCCATAGAACATGCTGAGGCAGCTCAGAGGATTGCAGAACTCGAGGCTCAAAGAGAATCAATGCAGAAATGAAAGCACTTAAAGAATTAGAGGAGAAAACCAAGTAATACCTAGAATACCACAACCAGAAGTTAGGTATAGGGTATATACAATTGATGAAATTGAAGTTGCAACACAGTATTTTGATAAAAGTCGTAAGATTGGCGAAGGAGGTTATGGTCCAGTGTACAAGTGTCATCTGGACCACACACCTGTTGCCGTGAAGGTCCTCCGTCCAGATGCCGCTCATGGAAGGTCACAATTTCAGCAAGAGGTAAGGGATGAAATTCTTTATATTGTTGGTTGTTACTTGTTAAGCTCCATTATTTAGTTTTACCCTTTATGCAATCAAAGAGAAGGGAAAAATGTAAACATTGAAAAAGAAATATAAATTTCACACAAAGTTTTGTGGGTACACTTAGAGTTGTAATTCACAAAAATTTTTATCAAGATTTCAACTATGCAGTTGGACCACATCCTTAACAGTTTCCCAATTTTCAAATGAACACTGTCTAACTATTTGTAGTATAACAATGAGCAAAACTATACCTTCTGAATTTTATTTGCAGCTGTAATTTGATTGAACATGGTTCTTCGTTTAGGCATCTCACTTATCAGTGAATGGCTGTTACTTCTAATATTTGTGATAAAAGAACAAAAATCAAGTATGAAAATCAATGCCTTCAATGTCACATCATGCAAGCATATGTAATTCTTGAGTCTGCATGGAATTAAATTTTAAAATGCTTTTTAAATAAAATTTTCAGTAAGTGTTCTGCAGTGTAATATAGTTACAGTTCTTCCATGCGTGGGTAAATTTTTAACAGACCACCACATTTTTAATATATTGAAACTTCTTTGACTACTCTTCTCTTATCCCAGGTTGAAGTATTAAGCTGCATACGACATCCACATATGGTGCTTCTTTTGGGAGCTTGTCCTGAATACGGTTGCTTAGTCTATGAGTATATGTCAAATGGCAGCTTAGAAGACCGTTTGTTTAGACGAGGCAACACACCAGCACTCCCCTGGCAACATAGATTCAGAATTGCGGCTGAAATTGGTACTGGCCTGCTTTTCCTCCACCAAACCAAGCCTGAGCCACTGGTTCATCGTGATTTAAAGCCTGCTAATATTCTACTTGATAGAAATTTTGTTAGTAAGATAAGTGATGTTGGTTTAGCCAGGCTTGTGCCTCCTTCGGTGGCAGATAATGTCACTCAGTACCGAATGACATCAACTGCTGGAACGTTCTGTTACATAGATCCTGAATATCAACAAACAGGCATGCTTGGTGTAAAATCCGATATATATTCTCTAGGGATCATATTTTTGCAGCTATTAACGGGAAAGCCACCAATGGGTTTAACTCACCATGTTGAGAGAGCGATTGAAAAGGGTACCTTTGCTGAGATGCTTGATCCAGCTGTTCGAGGTTGGCCTGTTGAGGAAGCATTAAACTTCGCAAAAATAGCACTCAAGTGCGCTGAGCTACGAAGGAAAGACAGACCTGATCTTAGCAAGGTCGTGCTGCCTGAGTTAGATAGACTAAGAACTCTTGCGGAAGAGAAATTGTCTTATCCACTTCTATACCACGGAGTTCCCTCACCTTTCCACAGTCAAGTTTCCATGTCTGGAGTAAGTTCCTCTGTGTTCTAAAATTTTTCTGAGTCGCTGTTAATATTCATCATTTGATTTTCAGAAGGAAACTTAGATGAATTACAATCAGAATTCAATCAACACCCTAACGTTTAAAAATGACGGAGAATAGAGGTTGACCGAACAGATTAAAAGATATTCTTTGCAAGAATGGGTTCAATTTAATTCTTATTTTTTATATCCACTCTACAGCAGAGGAGTTTAACCTAGTGGAAGTTAACCTTCAAGTGGAATCACTTCAACAATCCCTCAATTTTGACCTATATTTTAATTTGATCTCTACATTTAAAAAGGTTCTATTTAGTCACTCAACTTTATAATTTAGTTCAATTTTTTTCCAATTCAATAAATTCATCAAAATTCAAAAACATTGCCCAACACGTGGTAAGCGTGTATAGTTTTTATGGGTAGAAGTAAAAGACATTTGAGGAAACATTATCCTAACACATTTGTCTCACTTTGTGTTTCTTAGAAAAATAAAAATTGCGTTTGTTTTCTTGTTTTCTTCAATGCTAATAGATAGCAGAATTGGGAGGGAAGGAATTTGTAGCCCTAATTTGTTAGTAGCAAGTAAGTTGTGTTCCAATTTAGTGAGATTTATAGGTGTTAAGATAATTTTATTTCACTTGTGTCCTTAAAAAGTATATGTAACTTTCACATGCATGCTGATCATGTAGCTATTAATTTTGACTCATTTGTAAATTGGATTAAATTGAACCAAATTATCAAGTTGAGGACTAAATCGCACCTCTTTGAATACTAGAGACAAATCAAAATATAAGAGAAAATTGAAGTAGGATTGAAGTAATTTACCCTATAAAATACTAGTGATCTGCTTTAATGTATAACAGTGATTTTAGCTTTTTGTGCCCTGTGAAGTCACGTGCCGAGACTATACACTAAATCAAACCTGATTTATAGTGATTTAAGTTGTCTGGATATTAACTGATGCAGCATTGTCTTTGGTAAAAGTTTGAAGTCTTTGATTGATTTTTTTTTTTTTTTTTTTGGTGTGTCCGATGTGTTTGGGAAATGTGGCTATATCTTATGGGAAGAACCATTTCTATGGCTTGTTTGGTTGAGCATTCGGGCCATCATTTTCTGCACACTCACCATTGGAGTGAATAGTTCTTCGACAAAATATGGCCTTAAAAGAAAAAAAAAATTTATGCTATCACATCTTATCTAGATTCTTTATACATTATATTCATAAAAGATAAAATAATTTTTACATTCCCATCAACATAGTTTCAGTTTGCGAGGCACTTATGCTGTTTTGGACTGATAGCAATTCATTTTCAATGATTTATGCAGGATGAATTGAGTTACCCTGGACAAAATAGCTTTGAAAGCTCAAAAAGCCAGCCATTTCGCAGTTCCTGATTGATCGACTTGGTCGGCTAATATTGTAACTTATTGTTTATAAAAGAAAAGGAAAAAGTGCATTTGTGCAATTATTTGTCCGGAAAATAAGACGATAACGACGTAGCAAAGTTGGAAAAGGTAGTCATGCATGCCCATTTTCTAATTTTGTTCTTTCCGGACTTGTGATTTATTTTGAAACTACAACCCAAATTGTGAATCTGTATAGGACAATCCAAGCAAGGTGAAGAAGAGTTGTACATGTTCAATACTTAATTAGATTTCTTTTTTCTGTTATTATTTTTATTTTATTTGTAAAGTAAATTTTGTTAATGACGGAGGTAAGTCGAACACCCAATTCACAAAATTTAAGAGATTCATATTGTCGAAACATCAACAGAACATACTAATTAGGTATACATGAAAAGCAGCTGGTATTTGTAGAATATCTTCATTGGCACACTCCAGTCTGGACTAAGCGCCGAGTTCTCACGCATAATTGGAATAAACAGCCTGATTAGGTTTTTGAGCTTGATTAAGTCCAATAGAAGGAGTATTTTTCCTTGACTGAGATACGACAATAGTTTTTTTTTTTTTTTATAAGTAAATCAATTCACGTACATGCAGAGGAATAAACATAGGGACTCATCACATATCAAAATTACTTTATCATTTAAACATAGTATCAAACAAATACTCATGTGTGTTACCTTAATAGCAAATTCGATAACGATGATTCGCATGGTTCAATCGCAAACTGGACGAGTGTCTGATTTCTAACAAACTCCACACCAACAATTTTTTAAGATATTAATCAACCACAAGTTTTGACGGCTAATTTTCTTGAGTTTTGTTTCAAGAATAATAACTAATAACTAGGTTTTTTTTTTGAGAAACCCTAAATTGTGCTTCAATAACAATAACTAATAATTAGAGTTTTATGAAAACCCTAAAGTTAATGTCAAACATACAAAACAAGACTTATGATTGGGACTTATTAATAAGCTACTAGTGGGCTTGGACTATCCACCAAATAACACAATAACTTATTTATTAACAAGTTGCCAAAATTAATTTATTTCAGAAATTAATCTCCTAATTGTAATATCATTTTAACCCAAGAAATTATTTTTATTGTGTGTAACTCATTAACTTCCCTAAAAATTTGGTAATAAATATAAATTATGATTTCAAAATTAATTAGTTTTAGAGCATAAAACCAACACTTTCCCCTAAAATGTAGTTGATTGACACAACTAAGACACATATTTATTCCCCTCGCATATATCCCTTTCATTTTCGTTCTCTAATGCCGATTTGTCGTGGATTTTCTTTACTAGGATGCGTTATGTTGCTCCAGTTGGGGTTCTCATCATTTGCCTTATCCCTATATAAGAATAACTGTTCTCAAAAAAAAAAAAGAAAAGAGAAAAAAAGGATGTTTAAACTCACTTATCAAGATGATAACTAGCAAAATGAAAAAAAAAAAAAAAATCTAGGACAAAGGCCATTGATTGTGTGGGTGTGATGGCCTTTCTAATAGATTTGTTGAAGAAATTTTCTTTCACCAAAATGTCATAGCTTATCATGAATAATTTAATTCAAAGCTGATTTTTCATATTTGTTAATGAAGTATTTTTTCTACTCTTTTTTTTTTTTGAATCTAAAACATTAGTCATTTCATTGCCATCAACAAATAACTGTACATTTCTTAGCCAAGAAAGGCTAATTATATCGTAACCATGGAGGAAAATGTGATAATGATTCATAGCGCTATCCTGTTGTATTGCTATGCTAATTAGTCTACGAACCTAATATTTTCAAAGACAAACCTAATATTTTCAAAATGATTGCACAAAAAATTGATGTCTTCCACTACAAGAAAAGTAGGAATTTCCGACGGAAAAAGCGAAATGCAAGGCGGCAACAAAATCTCCGACGGATATCCGTCGGAAAAATTCATTCCGACGGGTGTCCGTCGGAAATTTCCAACGGAAATATTGGCGTGACCCGGCGCCAATATATTCCGACGGACAATCCGTCGGAAGATTTTTTTAAAAAATTATTGTCAAAATTTTCCGACGGATATCCGTCGGAATAGTTAACAAAATAATATAAAAAAAGAAAATTATATTTCCGACTGATATCCGTCGGAAATAGTTTGTAAAAAAATAAAAAAATTTAAAGAATTTCCGACGGACATTCCGTTGGAATTTGGAAAAAAATATATTAAAAAAATGTAATTCCGACGGACCGACATTTTCCGACGGATTTCCGTCGAAAAATTTTAACTTCCGACGGAAATCCGTCAGAATATTTGGAATTCCGACTGTGCCGACAGTTTCCGAAGGATGTCCGTCGGAAAATTTTTAGTTCCGCCGGTGACGTCAGGTTCCGACGGATTTCTGTCGGAAATTTCGGCAATATCAACTTTGCGAGCATTCTCTTCTTCTTTGTTGTATTTTTTCTGCCACTCTTTGTAGCTCTTCTTTGTGAGCTTCGCCGTTGATCAGCACAACATTTGAAAGGCCTAGTTTTTCATCAATCAACTTTGCTCTCCCATCTATAGAGCTCAGCATCTAAATCTAACAAAATCACTGTAAGAGCTTATCTCCTTCTCCATTATTTTCTTCTTCTTCTCCATTCAACCAAAATAACTCGTTTATTTTTCGTTTTCATCCAAGGTTTTATTCTTCTAGATAAATAACTGTACGTAAAGAACACAATTCTGACATTTTAACAAGGTACGTAGTTTATTTTTTATTACTATAATATTTAATTTTATATGTGTAGATGGATTGTATTTGGTACCGTAGTTGTTTATATATCGTGGTAATGTTATATTAATTTTATGTCTTGACATAAATTATTCATTATATTAATGTTATATTTTTATTACTGTGATATTTATTTTTATATATGTGTAGATGGATTTCATTGAACACCGTAGTTGTTTATATATCGTGGTAATGTTATATTAATTTTATGTCTTGACATAAATTATTCATTATATTAATGTTATATTTTTATTACTGTGATATTTATTTTTATATATGTGTAGATGGATTTCATTGAACACCGTAGTTGTTTATATATCGTGGTAATGTTATATTAATTTTATGTCTTGACATAAATTATGCATTATATGTATGTTATATTTTTATTGCTGTGATATTTATTTTTATCTATGTGTATATGGATTTCATTCGACACCGTAGTTGTTTATATATCGTGTTATGCTATATTATTTTCATGTCGTGACATAAATTATGCATTATATTAATGTTATATTTTTATTACTGGGATATTTATTTTTATATATGTGTAGATGGATTTGATTCGACACCGTAGTTGTTTATATATCGTGATCATGCTATATTAATTTTATGTCGTAACATAAATTATGCTTTATATTAATGTTATATTTTTATTACTGTGATATTTAATTTTATATACGTGTAGATGGATTTCATTCAACACCGTAGTTAGATGTATAACAGAATTGGACCTAACAGAAGAGGTTTAACCGATGAATTTATTAGTGGGGTAAATGAATTCGTGCAACATGCTTGTACTCTTCTTAAATATCAGAATGAAGGAGTCATTCGGTGTCCTATGAAAGTGTAAGTCTGGTAAAATGTTTGGTCCAGAAGATGTGGTGGTTCATTTATATAAGAATGGTTTTAAACCTAAATATTGGTGGTGGATTGACCATGGTGATGTAGAGCCTCCGAATTTTGACTCTATATATGCTACATATCTGCATGAGCAGGGGAATATCGCCGGAACAGATAATGCAGAAAGTAGTCGATATCATGATATGATAAGAGATGCAGCAAATTCTCATTATATGGGTAGTGGTGAGCGTGAATTTGTGCAAAATCTTGAAACGACCTCCTAATGAAGAAGCTAAAAATTTTATGATTTGTTAGAGGTGCTAGTCGTTGTGGGAAGGTTCGACTCATTCTGAATTATCCACAACTGTTAGACTAATGAGCATCAAGTCAGATTGGAACGTACCACACGACTGCATGAATGCCATGATTGAATTGATGAGAGAAGTTAACCCCCAACAAGAAATAGACATTCCAAAAAGTTATTATCATTCCAAAAAGTTGGTGTCTAAATTAGGAATATCTGCCCAGAAGATTGATTGTTGTCCAACTGGTTGTATGTTGTACTACAACGAGAACGATCACTTAGAGGAGTGTAAATTTTGTGAACACCCTCGTTATAAAAGTGAATCGACTAGCAAAGGAAAGCGAGTCCCACTTAAGTCGATGCATTACCTTCCTCTAATACCCCGGCTTAAGAGATTGTATGCCTCCATGAGTTCTGCACCGCATATGAGGTGGCATTATGTGAATAGAAGGCCAGATGGTGTATTGTGTCATCCATCCGATGGGTTAGCATGGCGACATTTTGATGAAAAATATCCAGATTTTGCTGCGGAACCGCGGAATATCATGTTAGGTTTGTGTGCGGATGGTTTTACACCCTTTAGTATGTCATCTACTCCTTATTCATGTTGGCCAATTTTTGTGACTCAATATAATCTTCCACCTGAGATGTGCATGACAACTTCATATCTATTTTTGAGTTGCGTCATTCCAGGCCCGCATAATCCAAAGAATTCAATTGATGTCTACTTGCAACCCTTAATGGATGAATTGAAATTGTTGTGGCATGTTGGAGTCTTGACATATGATATTTTCACCAAAGAAAATTTCAATATGCGTGCTGCACTTATGTGGACAATTAATGATTTTCCTGCGTATGGAATGTTATCTGGGTGGAGTACAGCTAGGAGATTGGCTTGTCCGATTTGCATGGAGGATACGAAAGCATTCTATTTAAAAGAAGGCAGGAAAAATTCGTGGTTTGATTGTCATCGGCGATGGTTAGGACCTGATCACACATTCAGGACGAATGTGTCCGGATTCATTAAAAATCGTGTTGAAGTTGATGATCCACCGCGAAGGTTGTCTGGGGAAGAGATTTGGGATCGAATTTCATTTATTCCTATGGTACATGAGGCAGGAAGTTTTAGACTTCATGGATATGGCATTCAGCATAACTAGACAAAACAAAGCATATTTTGGGAATTGCCCTACTGGAAAGATAACTTGCTTCGCCACAATTTAGATGTCATGCATATTGAGAAAAATTTCTTTGATAATTTGTTTAACACTTTTATGGATGTAAAGGACAAGAACAAAGATAATGTGAAGGCAAGATTGGATCTGATGAAGCATTGTAGGCGGAGTGAATTGCACCTACAAAAACAGGCCAACGGCAAGTATTCCAAACCGAAGGCAAAATACACATTCACATTGGATGAAAGACGCAATATTTGTGAATGGATAAAGAATTTGAAGATGCCAGATGGGTATGCATCAAATTTGCATAGGTGTGTCCAACTGAAAGAAGGAAAATTAACGGGGTTAAAATCCCACGATTGTCATGTCTTAATGGAGAATTTGCTTCCCGTTGCATTTAATTCACTTCCTGAAAATATTTGGAAAGCAATAACAGAGATCAGTCAATTCTTCAAGCAATTGTGTTCGAGCACTTTGCGAGATACAGATTTAGACAGAATGCAAGATAATATCCCTGTTATACTGTGCAAGTTGGAGAAAATCTTTCCACCTGGCTTTTTTTATGTAATGGAGCATCTTCCTATTCACTTAGTAGAAGAAGCCAAACTTGGAGGGCCGGTTCAATATAGGTGGATGTATCCTTTTGAAAGGTAATTAAACTTATTTTTTCCTAATTACGTATATATAATTTTTTTTTAGTTCCCTAACATGTTGTTTAACGAATTTCAATTGTAGGAACATTGGGAAGTGTAAGCAGTCGATGAAACAAAAGGCTAGAGTCGAGGTTCGATTTGAAGCATACCTTGCCAGGGAAACTTCACATTTTTGTTCATTCTATTTTGAGAAGCATATCCCGAGTTTAAGAAACAGAGTGAATCGGCATGATGATGGAGGTCCTAGTACGAACCCTCCATCTTTGTCAATATTTGATCTTACGGGCAGAGCATCAGGAAAACCAACTATTCGGTGGTTAGACGATAATGAGCTCTACGTCTACGCTGCAAAACAGTGCGTTCTGCTTAATTGTGAGGAGATCCAACCAACTCTGAGGTACAGTATGTTGATTATGTTTCTTTTACCATTTTTCTTATGTAATCTAATCGCGACATTAATGATTGAAATATATTTCAGAGATTTCCGAAATTATTACGAGAATGAAGCTGTTCGTGAATATTTTAGTACATGGTTCAAAGATTATGTAAGTGGTCATTAGCCTGCAAATATCTATTACGCAATAGATGTAAATTCATTGTAACTTAAATGTTGATGTTTTTTTTTTAATTCAATCGCAAGTACAAAATGTTTCCAACGGAGTGACCAACCCAAATCTACATGCTCTCTCATGGGGACCAATTCGAAAGGTGAAATCATACAGGACGTACTTTGTAAATGGATACAAATTTCACACAGCGACCTGGTCCGAAAAAAGAAAGACGATAAATAGTGGTGTATGGATCAGAGGTGATGGCAGTGAAGCTGGCGAGGTCGACTATTACAGAGTTCTTCAAGACATTATGGAACTGGAATACTCATCAGGAGATCTCGTCAAAACAGTAGCATTATTTTACTGTACCTGGTTCGACACACGGAGACCATCAGGAACAAAGGTACATCCACAATATAAATTAGTTGATTTGAGATATACAAGACAATACGGTACATTTGACCCATTTGTGATTGCACAAAATGCTAGACAAGTGTATTATGTTCCTTATCCTTTGAGACCTGATAAGTCTGAATGGTGGGCCGTAATTAACACAAAACTAGTGGGTAGGGTCGAAGTGGAGGATTCAATAGACATAGCATTTCAAATTGACACATCAAACGTGGAATACACTGTGGACGATGATTTAGAAGATAGTCTTAGAGATTTTCAGTGCAATAATGATGAAGATGTTGATGTAGAAATGAACAGGCATGAGGATGATGAGGATGATGAGGGTGCTGAAGAAGAACACGTCAGCAATGATGAGGATGAAGAGACAGAATTTGTAGACAGCGAAGAAACGAGTCCAGAAGAAGAATTCGAGGATATATATTCAGACTAAATAATACATTTTTTTACATAATTTTAGGATATATATGTTGTATTATTTTACTAATTGATTCGTATGCATAATATTTTGAATTAAAAAGTGAGTGGATGAATGATTTAAATAACCTTAATATTTGAAAATAATTGAATTTTATATTACAACGGGTAAAAATAATTATTGAAAAAGTTTGTGGATTGGCATATAAATGTGAAATGAAATGTGCATTCACGCAAAGTTCTCCTTCTCTTCATGTATATAACCAAAGCAACTCGCCCAGTTTTCCAATTGTCTAGTTAGGGGAAAAAGGGAAAAAGGGAAAAAGTGGGAAGGAGTGAGTTCCAGAATAGGTGATGTTCTTGTTCTACCCGAAAGAAATAGTGATTGGATGAATGATTTAAATAACTTTAATATTTGAAAATAATTTAATTCACTAATTACAATGTGTAAAAATAATTATTTTTCATTTATGAAATATTTTAAAATTTGAATAAAATATTTTTAATTTTTTTATACATTTGAAACTTGATTAATTAAAATTTTTTATTTCAATTTTTTGACGGAATTTAAATTTTCGACGGATATTTGTCGGAATATTAAAATAAAAAATAAAAATTCTGTCGAATATTTTGTTATTTATTTATTTAACATAATACTTAAATAATTAACAAACAGAGATAGATAAAAATATATCATTTTCAATATATATTTTTTGAATAGTTAAACAAATAACAATTATGATAAAAATGAGGTAAATAATATGAATAAAAATACTTAAAAAATGAGTTGGCGGAAATATTCCAAAAAAATAAATTAATTTAAGGATATATATTCAAAATAAAATATTAAACAATTTCCGACGGAAAATCCGTCGGAAGTTCTTGCCAAAAATTAAAAAAATTTAAAATATTCCGACGGACAAACCGTTGCAATTTGATCAAAAATAAAAAAATATTTAACGTTCCGACGGTTTTCCGTCGGAAATATTCAAAATAAAAATTTGAAAAATTTCCAACAGATAATCCGTCGGAAGTTCGTCCGAAAAGTAAAAAAATTACTTTTTCCGACGGAAATCCGTCGGAAGTGTGACATTACATTAAAAAAAAAACCCCCTTTTCCCCCTCCCTCCCGCGCGCCTTTCCCTCCCGCCTCCCACCTGCCTCCCCAAAAATTTTCTTACCTTTTTCCCCCTCTTTCCCGCCTCCCACCTCCCACCGCCCCAATATTTTTCTTACCTCAATCGTCCTCGATTGTCTCCCTTCACCCGCTCTTGATCTTACATCGTCCTCAATCGTCTCCCGTCGGCGTCTCTCTTCTGCCGTCAGTCGTTGCTCGTCCTCCGTCCTTACCTCATCGGTCTTCAATTCCTCGGCCAGCAGTTGGAGTTTCGGTTTGGTTAGCCCCATTTCTGTATT
This sequence comes from Gynochthodes officinalis, assembly GCA_020080225.1. Taxonomy (NCBI): domain Eukaryota; kingdom Viridiplantae; phylum Streptophyta; class Magnoliopsida; order Gentianales; family Rubiaceae; genus Gynochthodes; species Gynochthodes officinalis. The sequence goes on from CM034622.1 coordinate 6,026,895, forward strand.
TACGTTTTTTTTTTAGCCGCAGTTCTGTTCTGGAATTTTTTTTTGGTATTATTTAATTGTAAGTCGCTGAGATAATTGTTTTGGCCTTTTGGTTTGGTTGGCCAGCAGTTCTGGAATTTTTTTTACTTTTTTGTTATCCTTGGTTCTGAATTTTGTTTGCAAACCGCCGAGTGCATGTTTTGGTCTTTTGGTTTGGTTGGCCATAATTCCTTGAATTTGTTGGTAGCTCCAGTTCTGGATTTTATTTATACTGGAATTTTGGTTTGAATTTTTGGATTTGTGTCACATTTTGGTTCAAAGCCTCATTTTGTTTGATTATTTGAAGGTAAAGGTATTTTGTTAGAGATGTTGTATAAGAAGAGGGGCTTTACAAGGAAACTTGAACTGAAAACAAGTGTGTAGCCCGTTGAATTAAATCATGAGTGTTGTATGGTTATCATCTCTGTTGTTAGGGATCAGAGGAAGGAATTGGAAGAACAGAAGATGTCATATTCATTACATAGTCAGTAAGGCCACTTAATATTGGCTAAAGTTATAATTATTCTCTAAAATTAGTTACATATGATCTTCTATGTATTCAGATGACCTTTTGTGGGGTTACATGTTACATGTCTATGGCTGATCCTCTATGTATTCGGAAGATCTTTTGGTGGGGTTACATGTTACATTTATATAGCTTGCATCTTTTGTGTTGGCAAACTTAAAGCTTTATGAATGTTTACTTGGTCTTGTGAAAGTAGAGTGTAATGAAAGCTGGTTTTGTAATGAAAGTTGGCAAACGTAAAGCTTTATGAATGTTTACTTGGTCTTGTGAAATTTACAATCTTTCACTTTTTTAAACTTTTGACTATTTCTTGGTTTTTTAAATCTTTTTTTACTTTGATATCAGCCTTTAGTTCTCACAGGGAGTAAAAATATACAAGAGGAAATGGAAAAAATAAACAAAAAGTGGACATTATATGGTGTACAAGGGCTTACTTTAATACTAATCTTACTCATTATTTAAGCTTTGAACTTGTATGCTTCATTGAGATTATGATCCTGAGCATTTTAATTTCTTATATTCTTTTAATTGCAATTTCATATTGTCAGGTTGCTCTTTCTTGTTTTTTCCTAGATTTTTGTGGAAGTGGTGAGTTGTTGTGCTACCTTTTACCTACATAATAAAAAAGTTAGATTTAAAGTCAGAGTCTTTTCCTTCAAAGTTTTGGTTTTTGGCCGATACTTTTTGTTGTCTTGCGTTGTGGCCTTTAATTCTAAATAATAGGAATGAAAATGGAAATGAAAGAGACAAAATAAAATGTATCTTATTAGCGACATGGGCTATAAATTTTACTTTTTAATTTAGTTAGATTTCTAGAATTATTTATTATTATTTTTTTTATCCATCTTCGACTTGTTTTGACGAATTAGTTTGTAAGGGGGTAATTCTTAAATGATTGTCTTAATTGTTAGTGTTGCTTCGCTTTCTAACTTTGAGGTAGACATCAAGGCACCTACGAGTAAAGAAGCTGAGCGAATCAAAAAAAAAAAAAGGTTATAGATGCCATGAAGACTGTTGAAGATGATAACGAAGATGTACCAATCAAAAACTAAAAAGACAAATGAATAAATTTATTTTCAAAAAATGGTTTTAAATATACTTTTTAATTTTCCATCAAATACACATTTTTTTAAATAAGATGGAATGCTTTTTTTAAAAAAATTGTACCGTTTGTCATTCTTGTCCTAATTATGTTTTGGTTACAAAAGTCATTAGTGGTTAATTTATATTTAAAAAAAGAAAAATCTTATCTTGCACTAGTAGTTCTTTAATGAGTAATTTTTTTTTCTTTTAAAAACTTAGCAAGAAAAGTCTTAATTCCTTTTAAAAGGAATTATAATGGCACAAACTACTATAAAATTTAATTCCTTTGGGAGGGATAAATAAATAATAGTACGAAACGTGTTTGAGCTATTCTGCTAACAAAATACAAATTCTAATGTCAATCACACCCCGTTATATTTTGTTAGATATTGTAGGATTTTAATTAAATGGATAAAGATCAGAGCAGAGGTCGCCGTGCAAGTCGCGGCAGAGGTCGTGCTAGTTCGCGCTCGTCGGAGCATACACCATTGCGTCCCCTTCCGGCAGGGTTGACTTTCAGTCGTCCACTCTTAGCCGGCTCAGCACAGAGCACTGGAGATGGATCGGGTCCATCTTCATCACCACCGCGCATCACACATACTGGAGATAGATCTAGACTATCATCATCACCACCGCATTCGGAGCATCGTGATGATGGCGAAGCCGAGATCGAGCCTCCATTGGATCATGTACGGGAGGAGGATGGTGCAAGATATATCATACCAGACGAGACTTCTACCTGGTAAAATTTTTAGCATTTATTTTAAATAATACTTGTATTCAATTAAAATTTTAATATTGATTTCTTCTTTTGTTTATATTTTTAGATTCATTCCGAGTCATACTGCTGCGGGTGCAATTTTCGATGCAATCAAAGCCCACTTTGAAAAACCTTGGGCAGTATGGCGCGAAATTCCACTAGAGGTTCGCGATAGGATGTTTGCGGAGTTTAAGGTAATTTTTTACTGTTATATTATTATTTATATTGATTTATATAAATTATAAGTTATATAATTACTAATGTCGTCATTTATGTTTGTAGCGCAAGGTTTATTGGTTGCCAAGAAATGATGAAAACATCCGCCGAGCGTTCGAAGTACGAGGGGCAAAGCGCTTTGCGGATATTTTTCATCAAATCCGCCACAGAAGGACAAGACCGCAATGGATAGGCGACCACGTCTGGGAATGCCTTCAAAAACATTGGGCGTCTGAAGCATTCAAAAAAAGGCAAACTCAGGCAAAGGAGGCTCGTGCTTCAGAGAAAGGCGGGTCTCTCAATACTTGCGGCTCAATATCACTTGCTACACATGCAGCGAGACTTGTAAGAATATTTATATTTTTTTTGTTTCAATGTCATTTATGTATAATTTAATATGATTTGTTAATCTAATATTTATATAATATGTAGGAAAAAACTATGGGCAAAAGGCCATCAAAGATTGACCTTTTCTTAATTGGCCACAAGAAAAAAAATCCCGAGACTGGAGAGCGGGATCAGTGGGTTGATTCCCGTGCTGAGGCTACATATGTGAGTTTTTTAGTAAAAATACTTTTTTTTAACAAAATCTACTTAGTTTATTAATAATAAATAAAAATGTGTAATATATTTTTTTCCTTGATAGAATGCTTTTCAATCTCTTACGGATGAAAAAAGACTCAATCAGACAGAAACGACAGATGATAGTACTGCGTGGACGCAGAATCCCCCACGCAGAGATGAAGAATTATTTACTCAGGCTGCCGGTAGAGTCTACAAGGGTAGAGTTTATGGGATGGGGAATCAGCCTTCTACCAGTCGCTTTGTATATTCAGCATCACCTTCGTTTGTTGTGTCGCAAGCTGAGTATGATCTGATGCGACATAGAGTGGCCGCGGCGGAGAGGTCGATCTTGGCGACAACAAATAATGGCCAGATTGAGTCTACAGGCAAAGATAAAGAAATGGAAAAGCGTACAAAGAATAAAAGAAAAACAAGCAACAATGAAGATACTGACTCGAGCACGGATACGGACAAAGATTAGGATAGTATTACTTTTTGTCAAATTTATGTGTATAAAACAATTTTTAGTTTTATTCTAAAATGGAATTTATTTTTTTAAAAAAAATTTTATTAAATTTCCGACGGAATTCCGTCGGAAATTATTTATTTCTTTTTAAAATTTTATTTAATTTCCGACGGATATCCGTCGGAAAATTTTAATTTATTAAAACGATTTTATTAAATTTTCGACGGAATTCCGTCGAAAATTATTTATTTTATTTTGAAAAATTTATTTAATTTCCGACGGAAATCCGTCGAAAATTATTTCCTTTCCGACAGCAATCCGTCGGAAAAATATAATTTTTTATTATCCGGCGGCCGTCGCAAAATCCATCGGAAAAGTTAGATTTTTGACGGTGAACCGTCGGAAAAGTTTTTAGCGACGAACGTTATTCCGACTGAATTTTTCCAACGAAAATCCGTCGGAAATCTTAATTTTTCCGACGGAAATGTGGATTTGCCGTCAGAAATTGTCCGTCGGAAAAAATTAATTTTCTTGTAGTGTTCGTCTATTCTAGCAAGGCTAACTTCAAAAGTTTTTTTTCGACTTAACTTGCGTATTATATCCTGTACCTTAATTGCAATCTTGACATGTTGCCACTCTAGCTTTTTTGCATCTAATTGTGCATATCGTACTGCGTGTAATTTAGTAGCCACTAAAGTTATTAACTATTTCCCACGCCTTTCTTATTATTCCCTGTGCATCTACAACCCATCCTCCAAAAGCAAAAGGCCCCTTTCATCTCCTTTTAGCAAATACAAATATCTAATTGTGACCATGTTGATGTTTGGCTAAAATATGAACTTCATTTGGTTGTTGTCCATCTTGCTACATTCTCTGTATCTAATCAGCCCCTACCATAACCTCTTGGAACTCATACCATTCCATAACAGCCTAGTCAACAACTTCCTTGGCTGTATTTTTTATCTCTTGAAATAGCCATAAATTTTGGGTCTTCCACAGCATCCACAAGATGTACATTGAAAACTACACTCTGTCTTGGTCTATTGTGACCATTCCCAGTTTGCTCACTTTTCTCCACCAGTGCTTAAAACATCCACAATCTGCTTGCATGTCATCCCAACTCTCAGGAGATAGTATCTATACAATCTTAGCCCTATAGTGAAGAAAATGTGTTCTATTGTCTCCTCATGCTCTCCACACAAACTGCAGATGGGATTAGACATAATCTCTCTTTTGTTCAACTCCATTTTTGTTGGTAGAATTCCTTGGCAGCATTGCCACAGGAAATGTTTTAGTTTTCCTTTAATTCAGAGTTTCCAAATTTTTAGCCACATTCGTTTAGTTGCTTAATTTCCATGACCGTTGGTAGCTATGCTTGTTGCATTTCTTCGTTTCTTCACCGCATATTTATATGCAGAGTTAACAGTAAATTGGCCTTTCTATCATACTGCTATGTTAGCTTATCTCTTTCTCCAAATTGGCTAATCTAGATTTTGAGAATTGTGTCCGCATCTTAGGGTTGAAACAATCTTCTGATTAGCGCTTGATTCCATTGTGTACCCTCACTAGACTTTAGTTGCTTGCACTATGTGATGAGCACTGCATTTGTCTCTTTCGGGAGAGGCTTGAAGTTGGATCTGTGAGACTGCCATGGAGACTTCCAAACTCTTATTGATTTTCCATCAGCAATTTGATACCTCACCCCCATTTCCAATATATACCTTGCCCCCATCCAGTACCTCCATAGCCAATACGCATTCTGTTTCACAATTCCTTTCAGTAATACTCCCTATGGAAAATATCTTGCCTTTATCAGGCGAATCATCTGTAAGCTTGGGTTCATGATTATTCTCCACAGTTATTTTGCTAACAAAGTATCATTAAACAGTTGAATATCTTGGAATCCAAGTCCTCCCATATTATTTGGAGCAGTTAGCTTAGACCATGCACCCCAATGAATTTTTGAGCATTTTTTTTTCATTTATTCCCCACCAGAAGTTAGCCTCTCTGCTCAGATCTTTGCAAATTCCAACTAGTAATTTAAAACAAGACATAACATAGACTGGTAGCATATTAAGTACAGCTTTGATGAGAGTCTCTTTTCTTGCCTGGCTCAAGAATTGTGTTTGCCAATTGCTAATTCTTCTTATTGCCGATTCCAGCACGTAATCAAAAACTTATTTCTTGGATTTACCAACAACTAAAGGCAGCCCCAAATATCTTGCACTCTTTTTCTTCTTGATACCCTCTAAAGCATGGATGATTGCAGCTCTATAGCTTCTTTCAGTATGCTTGCTAAATAAGATAGAAGATTTAGGCACGTTAATTAGCTGCCTTGATGTTGCACAATAAGCTTCCATGATCATTGGAACTTTCTGAGCATGCTCCACTATAGCTTCACAAAAAAAGTAAGGAGCCATCTGCAAAAAAAAAAAAAAAAAGTTAGTAGTGGACCTTTCCTACACAATCTCATTCTTTTGTCTTTTCCTTTTTTAACTGCCTCTCTAATCAAAGTTGAAAACACCTAAGATACAATGATGAATAGATAAGGAGATATGGGATCTCCTTGCCGAATACCCCTTGTTGGCACCACATATTCACTCATTTCACCATATATGTTAAAAGAGTAAGAGGAGGAACTAATACATCGGATAATCCATTCTATAAGCTTCCTAGAAAACCGCATTTTATTTAACACCTGAGATAAAAAGCCCCACTCAACCCTATCAAATGCCTTAGCCATGTCTAATTTTAACGCCATAAAACCACTTAAGACTTTAAATATAGTGTATGCACTCATGCGCAATAACAACATTATCAGTTATTTGCCTGCCTAAAATAAAAGCTGCCTAACTTTCATGTATACAGCAATAAAGGCAACTTTTCATGCTTTCTGCCAAAATCTTGATATGATTTTGTAAACCACATTGCATAAACTTTTGGCCTATAATGAGAGATTTGGGTGGGATATTTTATTTTGGGAATGAGGGTAATAAGTGTATGGTTGATACTTTTGAGCATTTTCCCATGCACAAAAAAACCCTTAACAACAAATTAAACTTAAGTCTTTTTTAACTATATTCTAGTAATATTGAAGAAAAATGGAAGTCATACCATCCAATCCTAGGGCCTTGTTAGGATGCATTCCAAATAAGGCTTTCCTGATCTCAACATTTTCTACAGGTCGGGTTAGTTTTTGATTCATTGCACTTCAAAATAATTGTTGCTCAGACAAGTGTCTTTCTATTTCTACAATCCCAATGAGAACAAAATAGTTGTTGCTCGGACAAGTGTCTTTCTGTTCTACAATCCCAATGAGAACAAAATAGTTGTTGCCCGGACAGGTGTCTTTCTAGAAAAAGAATTCATTTCTAAAAACTCAGTGGGAGACAAATAGAACTTAAAGAAATTCGAGAACCACAAAGTAGCACTGAACTTCTTGAGATGGAATATGAACAAACACCACAAATAGTTGTGGATCAAATACCTGTTCATTTGTGGATCAAATACCTGTTCATTTGTGGATCAAATACCTGTTCAATAGACACGAGCCCCACGAAAGTCTACTAGGATTCATCATGAGGCACGGAGATATAGATTTCTAATGACTCAAGATTGTGACGTCTTGTTCATGGATCAAGATGAGCCTTCTACTTATCAAGAAGTAATATCGGGGCTAGACTTTGAGAAATGGCTTGAAGCCATGAGATCTAAGATGGAATCTATATATGCAAATCAAGTATGGACTCAATTTACCTATCTAAAAAGGTAAGACCCATAGGGTGTAAATGGGTCTTCAAGAAGAAGATCGGTATGGATGGTAAAGTACATACCTTTAAGGGACGATTGGTTGCTAAAGGTTTCAAACAAGTTCATGGTATAGACTATGATGAAACCTTTTCACCATTTGCAATAATCAATTAGGATCTTGCTTGCAATAGCTACATTCCATGATTATGAAATATGGCAAATGGATGTCAAAACTTCTTTTCTTAATGGAAATCTTCTTAAGGATGTGTACATGACACAACCTGAGGGTTTTGTCGATCCAGAAAATGCTGGAAAGGTTTGTAAGCTACAACAATCCATTTATGGGTTGAAGCAAGCTTCTCGAAGTTGGAATCTATGATTCAATGATGCAATCAAAAAGTTTGGTTTTATCAAGAACAAAGATGAACCTTGTGTCTACAAGAAGGTTAGTGAGAACACTGTCGTCTTCCTGGTATTGTACGTAGATGACATCCTACTTATTGGGATTGACATTTTTTCTTTACAATCTGTAAAAACCTGGTTAGGAAATTGTTTTTCCACGAAAGACCTAGGTGAAGCTACCTATATATTAGGTGTCAAGATCTATAGAGAGAGATCAAAGAAATCTATTGGCCAAAGTCAAAGTACATACATAGATAAAGTGTTAAAACGGTTCTTGCCTATGGGACAAGGAGTTAGTCTCTCAAAGGAATATTGTCCTTTGACACAAGAAGAGAGACAACGCATGAGTAAGTTTCCATATGCATTAGCTATTGGATCTATCATGTATGTCATGTTATGTACTCGTCCCAATGTCTCGTATGCTTTGAGCATGACGAGCATATATTAAGTAGATCCCGATGAACGTCACTGGATTACTGTCAATAATATCCTTAAGCACTTGAGAATGACTAAAGATACATTCTTGATATATGAAGATAAGGAAGAGCTCAATGTAATTGGTTACATGATGCAAGCTTTCAAACCGACAAGGATGACATTAATCGTAGTCAAGTTATTTGTTTTGCCTAAATGGAGGTGCTGTAAGATGGAAACGTATAAAGCAGGCAACAATTGATAATTCTACGACAGTGGTTGAGTATATCGCTACCTTCGACACAACAAAAGAGGCCATTTGGATCAAAAAGTTCATCACCAAACTTGGGGTTGTACCTAGCATTACCGGTCAATTGGGCCCTATTGTGACAACAATGGAGCCATTGCATAGGCTAGGGAAGCCAGATCTCACCAATGATCCAAACATATACTTCGGGGCTTTCATCTCATCTAAGATATAATTGAGAGAAGGGATGTGAAGATATGCAAAATACCAACTGATGATAACATCACTGATCCTTTGACAAAGCCTCTGACCCAGCAAAGACCTAATCGTAACACTAGATCTTTAGGCATTAGATATATGACTAATTGGTCTTAGAGCAAGTGGGTGGTTGTTGGATTATGCCCTAAAGACCAATCATATGATGATTGTTTGGGAATATATTGTATCATGACACTTATTGTTTATGGCATTTTAGTATTATTATGTTCAATTATACATTTGTGCAATATGAATAAATATAATAATGTCCCAAAATTTTGATAATTCTAAAACTATCTCTAGTCAAGTATTATCATCAAATGGGACAATGATAATGCATTAAGACTAGTATGTGTAGTGACTGTTAACATATGTCATGATATGAGATATCAAGTCAACACATGGGTACATGTTGAAGAACAATGTACTTGATCGACCCGCTAAGAGAAATGCTACATAGATTTTAATATAAATGTCATAAGCATGTCTCATAGTGATAATGATGTATGTGATTCTTATACTTGAGGTCATCAAAGATCCTAACATGAGAAGTTGCATGTTTTGATACTAGCAAACGTTACTCGTAACAGGGTGAACTATAAAAGAAATAATTGGATATCCAATGAATCATGCAGTGGGATGTTAAGTGATCAAGATAAGATTTGCCCCTCCCATATAATGGAAATGATATCTTTGGGCCCCTTGATTGAGTGAAACCATAAAATGCGTGGTCGTACTCAAATGTGTCGCTATGTGATATCGGGCTCATTTGCTTAGATAAGTTTACTTGGGAATCAAGAAATGCACTAATTAAATTATGCGAGCATGACACCTTCCATGGCCAGGTGTTCAATCAAGGTATCTAGGGCAAAATAATTGAATTACATGGTAACATCTATCACGGGATAAGGTTATGTCGAGTTACTGACATTCTCATATCTTGGGTAGCTTTGATATGTTGCTAGACACCGCTTAATGCTTATGGCATAAAATAGATTTTATGTCATGGCCAACATTATGAGAACCTATTAGGTCATACACTTAGATTGAATCCAAAAGGAGAGTTAAATTCATATGATGAATTTTGAGTAATCTCAAGAATCCTAATGTGAATAGGACTCTCTAGGGTTTTTTGGTTTAAAATGGTATTCGGATATAAGACTGAAAAGGTTTGGTTTTAGTGCTAATAAATCCAAAATAGTTTTGAACTTATCAATGGAAATATCCAAAGCTTTGAAGTCCAAATTTGAATAGGATAGAATTCTTGTGCTTGGCAGCCAATAGATTCATTAAATCTAGAAATCCCAAACAGACTAAGGTTTGGTAGTCCAAGAAAAACTCTTTAGAAGAGTTTTACCCTAAAACTACAAACTAGGTCTATAAATACTAGGATTTTCGGTAGCCATAAGATAGAAAACACAAGAAACCCTTCAGCCATCATTTTGAAGAGAAAACAGCCACCATCCTTTTGAAAGCAAAAACAAGAAAAGAAAACCCGAAACCTTGAGAGCAAAATTTGAGAATCCCGGACACAATTTTTGAAACTAGCACTTCGAATGTTGTGTTCTCTTATTCTAGTTAATTGTGTAACAATAACTAGAAGCTTGCATTGGTCGTGTGGATACTATAAATGTGAAGCCGGATTGGTTTTTCTGGTGATTCAACAAATAACAATCTTTGCAAGCCGACTCTTCCGAAACCACCAAGGTACAAATCCTAAACCCTGATTTGATCTCACTTTGTATGGATCTTGGATGGAAACCGAATTTTAAAATTCCACTGCTTGAGGTACTTGGTTTCCTACTGGAATAAAGTAAGGTGGTTCCAATGTGCTATTTATGTTGTTTTTCTAGATCATGCAAGGAAGTTCACACATATCTTGATTCTTATAATCTAAATTTTCCTTTCTTTCTCCTACCATTACCTAAGTCCCGTTGCATCCCTTTTAAAGACCCTTTGATTTTGTATTGAGTTCATATTCATTAGTGGTGAAGATATAATATATGACTAAGCCTATGGTAATAACATGTTTGATTTGAATGCTAAATAGAACCCTTAAAAACTTTGAGTGTATAGAATACAACCTATGGAAGGGTATCAAATTTCGTTGCATTTGATTTCAATGAAATTATTGAGATCAATAAGATGCATTTTTTTTATTTAGATAATTCATGCTATGAATACTTGTATTTTATGAACTATTGTTTAAACTTGTATTTCTAATGTATAATGTTGATTTGTTTGTGCATGAGTTGAGAGAGCTAAAAAAATGAAGAAGAGGATAATTAATATGTTTGATCTAGTGCACGCTTGAGGACAAGCATGCTTTGGTGTAGAGAAATTTCATTGGACACATAATATTTATATTTGTTGTCAATATTTCTTTTTATTTTGAATTAATACTATGTCGAAGTTGATTAGTTTGTTTATATTTTGTTTTAGAAGATTTCCAAACGAATTGGATATGGAACAATCATTTTGAGTTAAAACTATTGAAGTATTATGAAAATTGGAGGTATAAGACTTGTTTTCATAAGGCATGGGCATGCTCTATAGACTAAAGATCAAAACAAAAGACTTCCTTATGTAAAGCCATATAAGATCTGTTTTTGTTTTTTTTTTCCAACAGCCATATGTGGCTGGTGGGCCGTCACCCTTTTATTGAAATAAAAAAAAAAACAAATAAAGTTCTTACAAAAAGGAGGGTGACATAAAACCTTACCTCTTCCTGAATTGGAGATGATTTTACAGTGTTAAAAATACAAAAGTAGCTAATGACAATTTCAGATATAAGATATCTGTTGCTGATCAAATTTAAGAAGTCCACAAATGTTTTCAGCCGGTTGAGAAGGTGTAAGGAAATTGAGAGAAGCTCGATTTTGGCTAACTAAATTAGCCAAGCTGTCTACAACTACATTACCCTCACAATATATATGTGAAATATGGAAACCAAAGGTTTGTAGCAATCAAGCAATGTGCTTTAGAATTGTGAAATAATGCCATGGCAAATTGATTTTGTCTAGCAACAAATTAACAAACATCTCAAAATCAGTCTCCATTAGAACAGATGGCAAACTAAAGTATATGTGCATGCGAAATCTAGCAAGAAGCACATGTATTTCAGCATAGACACTTGTTTGTACCCCAAAAGCAATTGATTTAGCCTTTACTAGAGAACCACGATAGTCTCTTATAATGATACCTCCACCTAAGGGTCCTGGATTGCCAAGTGAGGAGCCATCAACATTTAGTTTATGTTGTCTTTGGATGGGAATTTCAACAAAATCAAATTTGAGAATTGCCGAAGAGGTAGTGGATGAAAAACAGTAATTAGTCTTCAGTGTAGTAGCAGTAAATCTTTTTGTGAAGTAAAGTGGAAAGGCCATGCTTCGGAGGTCAAAAGTATATACTGAAAAACTGCCTGGATTACCTGTTGAGCTAAAGTAGGAACCCCATCAAACAATGCTCGATTTCTGGATTTCCATAGCTCCCAACAAATCCAAGATGGAAGAAGTTGACAAAACTGAGAAAATGAGCTTCCATCTTTGTGGATAGACCACCAATGATGCAGCAAAGAGCAAAAATCAAGAGATGAAGGCATTGGAATGCTTAGTTTCACTACAAAGAAATTCCAAACATACAACGACCTGCAGCAGTCCAAAGAATAATGCAAAAGATCATCCGTTGAGTCACATGCAGTATATTTCGAAACCAAGGAGATTCCAAAACTTTGTCGGATTTTCACAAATGGTAAAAGCCCATTTAAAAGTCACCACATAAAAAATGAGACTTGAGAGGCAGCCTACAATTCCAGATTATAGAAGATTCCACCCTAACTAACTATGTTCGGTGAATTAAACCATATCCTGGGGCCAAAGAAAATTTTCCTGTAGTTGATGGTTTCCAAACAAAAAAATCTTGACTATCAACAAAACAGAAGCAAGTAGTTTGCAGTTGTTCAATATCCTCATGTTTCAAAAACTGAGCCTCTGGTGGAAAGAACCATTCACCATCTTTGTAAACATCAAGTAAACAAATTTGTGCATCCAATATGTGGTTGTGTCCTTCTAACCTCTCACACAAATAACCAATATCTGACCATTTATCAAACCAGAAAAAAGAAGAACCATTAGCCGCTACTAATCCAACATGTTTGTCCATAAATTCCTTCACACTTAGCATCCATCGCCAAGTTGGCAAGTTTGTTCGAAGATATGCGCTGGAATTCAAAATTTTTGCCCATAGACCAGTCCTATTTAAATACTTCCACCACAATTTACATGCCATAGCTCATTGCACATCAAACAACTTACAAAAACCCAAACCATTTTCTTCAACTGGATAACACAGACGTGACCAGATGCGCCATATTTTCTTAGGCGAGCCATCTTCCTTTTTTCCCCAAAGAAAATGGGAAAACCTCCGCTCTAACTGATTTAAGATACCTATTGGAGCTTTGAAAGTGGAGAAAACATGGAAAGGAATTGAAGCAAGGACATGTTTAAGCAAAATTATTCGGCCACCTACGGAAAGGATTTTTGTCTTCCAACCTTGCAATCTTTGATCTACATGCTCTAAAATAGGCTAAAAATAAATATTTTTGCAACAGCCTTGATAAAGGTTACAACCCAAATATGTTAATGGCAATGAATCTTGACGAATGCCCGTAATTGCACAAATTGCTTGAGCAGTGGCTAGATGGCACCTACTAGATATATAGAAAGAACTTTTGCCTTTGTTTATATTTTGCCCCGTGGCCAGCTCATAAGTATGTAAGAACTAAAACAGTCTCCATAGAAATCTTCTTGATCCTCTAGTGAAAATCATCAAATCATCAGCATAGCATAAATGAGAAAGACAAAGACCACCCCTAGCTGTCACATATTGAGGAAGAGAATTACTAGCAACCATATATTTTAAGCCTCGAGTCAGGGCGTCAGTGAACAAAATAAAGAGAAGGGGATAGAGGATCTCCCTGTTTAATTCCTCTACTAGACCGGAAAAATCCAGTTGGTGATCCATTTAGTAAGATTAAAAACCAGCTATTCTCCAAATTATTCATGACCAGCCGAATGAAATTTTGATGGAATCCAAATTTTGCCAATAGCCAATTCAAAAATTCCCAAGATACACGATCGAAGGCTTTAGAATTATATTGTGGCCACGACTTTTCTTAGCAATATATTGCACCAACTCCTGAGCAAGAAGAACATTATTTGATGTCTCATCCCTTGATGAAAGCTGATTGTTCCTCAGAAATTAAAAGAGACATTAGGGGCTGAAGAAAATTACAAAGAATCTTAGTTAAAACTTTGTTGATGAATGTGCACAAACTGATCGGCCTATAATCACTAAATGTTGAGGGATTAGGCTTCTTAGGAGTTAGCACAATAAGAGTACTGCTTACACTTTTTGGAATTGGGGGCGCCTACAAAGAACTCTTGAACTGCAAAGACTAAATCTGATGAGACAATATCCCCATAGCATTGGAAGAAATGCCCCGAATATCCATCTATTCCTGCAGCACTATTAGTATTAAGACTAAAACAGCCTCTTTCACCTCCTCAATCTCAATCGGCCTCATTAAGTGTGAATTTTGCTGCTCAGTGATCAAAGTTGGAATAAAATCCAGAAAATAGTCACTCGCAGGCGCATTAGTATCTCTTGGTGTTTTAGCCAACAGACTATTATAGAAATCCACCACATGGTTTTTGATGTCTTCAACGCTTTCTAGTTATCTTCCAGAATTATCCCTAATCTCAGAGATAGTTTGTCGGCTCCTTTTCTCCAATAAAGTGTAAGGAAATCATATATACCATAAACAATTTATAGGCAACGGAATTTAAAAAAAAAATGATTTCCACCAGGATCTATTTCAAGATATGTATAAATCAAAAACCTCTTTTGATGACTGAAGATTGTGTTGTCGAATGAAGTTCTGTCAACCATAGCCATACAGATGTCCGGCCTCTAAGGTATCCACACGAACTTGTTCTAGGATCCTCCTGGGATTGATTGACACCATGCCAATATGCTAGTTCTTTCAATGAGCGTATAATCCTACAAAATTTAGAGTTTAAGAGAACTCTAACCAAAAGCGAAAGAAATCTTTCTTTCCTTTTGCAGTAAATTTTTCGTACATGAAAAATCTGTATGCACACCCTTGCACTTGGCGTCTATCTCCTGTTTTAAAAGCTTTTCTATCTGTTAGAAAAACTAATAGATTGATCAGATACTCTATTGTGATAGAGTATTTGATAAAATTAAAACTAATTTTAATTTTATTAAGATAAGGAATTTTTATCTTATCAAAACTTATCTTATAGAGATCCTTCAGGTTAATTATTTTACAAATTAACCCCAATAATTATCATATAATTATTTAATCATCTTAAGTTAAGAACAAATTCTTTATATGTGTGACCCTATACGTTCCTAATCACTTGGCAATAAATATAATTATAATCATAGAATTAATTGGCTTTAGTACAAAACCAACAAACTCCCACTTGGACTAAAGTCAATTTAGTCAAGAGTATTCTAAGATCAAATAAATTAAACAACTTTAATTTATCATTAATTCAATAATTAATGAGCTTATATTTATGGATCAAGATTGGCTTCTAGCCGGGCATAATGACCACTCAAGAGTTAAGAAAAGTCAAGTGGTTGACTTCACCTTTCCATGAACCAAAATCCGTATAATTAATATCCTTTCACCATACTATATCCCTAATTAGTACAAGAGTAAGGTATAAGTGCTAACTCTCAATGTACTAATTATTATAATTTCTTATTCCCGAAATCCAACTCTTTTAAAATAAATTTAGAACTCTTCCAAATTTATTTACTCGTTTGCAACCACTTTGAGTTGATATTTCAACATGTGGCCATTAGTGGGATATACTCTTTTTACTATTAGAAGTGATGAATCCTTTATTGATCGTAAATTATCTATCAATGTTTCATGTTATGCCTAACTTCTATGGCACTCACAACTAGTTACAGTTATGGACTCATAGGGTTAAAGTATAACAATTCACACTATAGATAATCTTATGATCTCAAGTCTGAGGATCAATTACACTACTATTACGTAAAGATTATACCATTGGCACTCAAATAGTTAAACCTCATGGGAATCTCTAAGCGTTTCAATCCAATGAATTATCCTCCAAGAATTCATTCATATATCAACATATATACTAATCTATCCATATTAAAATGTCCTTAATTTTGTTAATACTATGATTGGGGATATTTAACAATAATAAGTATTATTCTAAGGACTTTATCATCAATATATAAATATATATAATCCAAGATGATAAAACACCATATATCTTTATAGCATAAAATATCAAAATACAACCAAATATAATGGTTTTAAATTACATAACCAATCTCTTACTAAAATCAATCATTCATGTACTTTAAAGCAAACAAAGATACATGACAATCATGTTTCCTTTGAGATATATGTTTAGTCAATGAATCTGCTATGTTTTTCTCTGTAGGAATCTTTTCTATCTTTGCTTCATTTCTACCAATGATTTCTCTAATCAAATGATAGCGCCTAAGTACATGTTTGGACCGTTGATGAGACCTAGGTTCCTTGGTTTGAGCAATAGCCCCAATATTATCACAATACAAAAGTGTTGGGTCGGCTATTGAAGGAACCACTTCAAGTTCATAAATGAACTTTTTGATCCAATCAGCCTCTTTAGCAGCTTCTAAAGCAGTAATATATTCGGCCTCTGTTGTAGAATCTGCAGTAGTTTCTTGTTTGGAACTTTTCCAACTTACAGCACCACCATTGAGGGTAAAAATGTACCCAGATTGAGACTTGCTATCATCTTTATCAGATTGAAAGCTAGCATCAGTGAACCCAAGAACTTTAAGCTCTGTCTCTCTATATATCAAGAATAAATCCCTAGTTGTTATTAAGTATTTAAGGATATTCTTGACTGCTTTCCAGTGACCATCACTAGGATTAGCCTGATATCTGCTAGTAACACTTAGAGCATAGGAGACATGTGATATTGTATATAACATAGCATACATAATTGATCCTACAGCAAAAGCATAAGGAACATTTTGCATGCTATGTTTTTCAACATCAGTTTTTGGACATGTTCGGTGAATTGCAAGCGTACAATATCAACAAGTAATAAAGTGATAAGTAGAGTATCGTTCCCTCGAAGATTGTTTAAAACTAACCAATTACTTACCAATATGATTAATTCAACAACAAGCTAGCCAATTAAATTGTTTTATGGCAAATTAAACTAAAGAAGGAAAAATTAATAACACTTGATAAAAGCAACAAATAAGATGTTAGAGATTTTGATTTCACTTAATCAATCCTAATTAACTCTCTTGACTTGTCATGCAATTAAAGTAAATTCCAATTTATGATGGTGAAATTTCCCTAATGTAAATTAATAGCCGACATCGGTCTAATAACCCTATTTAGATTAAAATCAACTCACACTTGGTCTAGGTGAATTTAGATTTCTAAATGCATTAGGAACTATGGAAATTCCCGAATTCAATCTAAGTAGCCACGACTTAGTTCTACTACCGAAACCACATGAACAACCTAGATTATTACGGTCTAAATTGAATTTATGGTTTAATATCACATGAGCACATGCATGTTATCTCCACACGGTATCAAACAAGCATCAAAAATCAATTAGGTGGTGATCAATTACCTAAAAGCATTAAGAACATGATATTAAACTCAAAATTGAAATATAGGTTGTATGAACAAGTCTTAAGAATTAATTATTCATGATTAAGATCCATCTAATCTCTAACAAAAGAAATTAGAACATAATGAAGCTTAAACTAACAAAAAAAATAAAAGTAAACATAATTAAAATTAAAACAAATTCTGAAAATTAAACTAACTATTATTCAATAAATAAACACAAAACTATAAAATAGTTAATACTTTAAAATAAACCACAACTAGAAGTTCATAACAAAACACAAGGAATAAAGCTACTAAAATTAAAGACAAGAAAAGAAAGATAAAATTTCTAAACTAAACTAATTAAAGAAAGATAAGAAAAGACAAAACTAAAAACTTGAAGTCAAAACAATAAATTCTGGTGCCTTTGTTTCTTGCACCCGTAACTTCCAGAAGAAAACAACAATTGCTGCTAGCTTTACACCCAAGTCAAGCTTGGCGGCTAAGTTTTGTTTTATAAACTACTGAAACTCAAGTCAAGAAGAGAAGAAGCAAACAAAACAACATCCAGAACTCAAAGAAAAACTGATTTGCGGCAATTTTTCTGGAGAAAAGAAAGCTGAAGCAAACCCGAAGCTACTTCCACTTCCGTTTAAAATTCTGCACTAACTAAATCTAATCTAAAGTGAGAAGAAAATACACAAGAAGAACCAAGGGAATGAAGACGACTAGCTTCTATCTTTCTAAACTAACGAAAGAAAGAAAACAAAGGAAACGAAGGCTCATGTGAAACAGAAATGTAAAACAAAAGAAAAGAAATTCTGCTAACTCTAAACTAAGGCTAAAGAAAAAGAAAAGAATGAAGTAGCAGAATACATCAAAGACCCGATGGCTGCTCTAACTAATGCAAGAAAAGAAAGAAAAGAAAAGAAAAATAGAATGGATGTGCTACTACTACTCCTAAACTAATGAAAAGAAAAGAAAAACAAAGGAATAGAAGAGTGGGTTCTGCCCTCTTCCTCTCGGTTGTGTTGCTTATATAGAGCAAAAGAGGGGCTGTTTTTTCCTAAATTCTGCAGACCCAAATCCTTCTTTGTTTTGTTGTTTGTCTTCAACTTGAAATCTGTCCCTTTTGTTTCCAAATCCCAGCCGACTTTTGTTTCCAAATTTCAGTAGCTTTCCTATCTTTGTTGCTGCCCGATTTCTTCTTTCCTAATTTGTATTGAGCTTGCTCTTTACTTGTCCTTGTGCAGCACGGTTGCTGTTTCTTAAATTTGTAACCCAGCTTGTAGTCTTTTTCCAGCTGAAGAAGTCTTTTCCTATTGTTGTTTGGTTTCTTCTTTGGTTGTTTCCAAATTTGTTTGCAGCTCAGCTCACTTCTTTTTTCTCTCTATGTCTTTCAAAGATTCATGTTTCCTAATTTGTACTCACTTTGTTTCCTTCTTGCAAATTCCTTTTACGCTTGGCTTGACTTTCTTGGGGCTGAGGCTTCTTCATTCCCTTTTTTCTTTGGCTTTTGACAATAAAATAGTCCCAAGATAATTGGTTAGTCCTTTTATCCTCAAATTAGAAGAAAATTCAAGATTATGCTCAAAAGTTCTAAAAATATTTGAAAACTCAGAAATCATAAAATCAAAGGATAATTTGGCCAAAATATGTAAAAAAAAAATTAAAACACAAGCCAATTTCTAACCAAAATTAATAAGAAAACCCTATATAAAATAGAGTTATTAGGACACATATCTTTTGAAAGGTAAATCCCATGAGAACTTAGGAACATAACCTCTCTTAGATTGATCCATGCTAAACTTCTTTAGCATTTTATCTATGTATTTTGACTGTGAAAGACCAAGAAACTTATTGGATCTATCACGATAAATCTTTATTCCCAAAATATAAGTTGCTTCACCCAAATCTTTGATTGAGAAGTTTTTGGACAACCATACCTTAACTAATTGTAGAGAAGGTATGTCGTTTCCCATAAATAATATGCCATCCACATATAACATCAGGAAAACTACAGCACTCTCACTAATCCTTTTATATATAGAAGGCTCATCTTTGTTTTTGATAAAACAAAATTTTTTGATTGTATCATCAAAACGAATATTCCAACTCCAGGTTGTATAATATACACCTCTTCTTACAAATGACCATTAAGAAAAGCTGTCTTAACATCCATTTGCCAGATGTCATAATCATAGTATGTAGCTATAGTAAGTAAAATTCTAATGAATTTCAGCATAGCAACTGGTGAAAAGGTTTTATCATAGTCAATACCATGTTTTTGTGTGTAACCTTTTGCAACCAATCTAGCTTTATAAGTAGTCACATTACCATCCATGTCAGTCTTCCTTTTGAAAACCCACTTACACCCTATGGATTTTATCCAATTAGGTGGATCAACTAAGGTCCATACCTTATTGTCATACATGGAATTCATTTCAGATTTCATGGCTTGAAACCACTTTTCAGAGTCCTTATTAGATGAGGCTTCCTTGTAAGTAGTAGGTTCATCATTATCAATGATAAACACATCATCATAACTACTGGGTGCATGACGTGTTCTACTTGACCTACGTACAACTTGTGTATCTTGAGCTTCGATTTCTACCACATCTTTATGAGGTTCAAGCTCTTGTTCCATGTTTCTATCTTTGCTAATTTGTGGTTCTATAACTTCTTCAAGCTCTATATTGTTCCCTTTTGCCTTTTCTAGAATAAACACTTTTTTCTAGAAATGTGGCATGTTTTGAAACAAACACATTTTGTTCAATGGAATTATAAAATTGATTCCCAAAAGTTTCTTTTGGATATCCCACAAAATAGCATTTTTCAGATTTTGGATTGAGCTTGTCTAATTCTACCTTCTTAACAAATGCGGGACATCACCAAATTCTTAAATGTTTAAGATTTGGCTTTTTCCCATACCATATCTCATATGAGGTAGTATCAACAGTTTTAGATGGAACATGATTTAATAGGTAGGAGGCAGTATTTAGGGCATATCCCCAAAACGACTTAAGGAGTGTTGCATGACTCGTCATGGATCGAACCATATCTAATAATGTTCGATTTCTCCTTTCAGATATACCATTTAGTTGTGGTGTATATGGAGAAGTCCATTGTGAAAGAATCCCATTCTATTTTAAATAATTTTGAAATTCTTGGTTTAGGTATTCTCCACCTTGATTTGATCGAAGTATTTTAATACTCTTCCCAAGTTATTTTTCTACTTTATATTTATATTCTTTGAACTTTTCAAAGACTTCAAACTTATACTTCAATAAGTATACATGACCATATCTAGAATGATTATCAGTAAATGTTAGGAAGTATGAAGAACCTCCTCTAGCTTGAATTGACATAGGTCCACATACATCGATGTGTATGAGACGTAATAATTAAGTAGATTTTTCACCTTTTCTAGTAAAAGGTGTTTTAGTCATTTTTCTTAGTAAACAAGATTTGCATGTTTCATATGATTAATAATCAAATGAGCCCAAATAATCATCATTATGCAATTTGGTTATGCGTTTCTCATTTATATGACCTAGTCTACAATGCCAAAGATAAGAATTTCTAAAATTATCAATTTTGGGTTTTTTAGTATTCATGTTGAAAATTGGGTTTTCAAGATCTAATATATAAAGACCATTATTTTGATAACTAGCACCATAAAAACACCTTCACGATAAATAGAACAACACTTATTCTTTTGATTTATTTCAAAACCATCATTATATAAATAGGAAATTGAAATAATATTTTTCATGAGTACTGGTACAAAATAACAATCTTTCAAATCAAGAATCAATCCACTAGGCAGAGAGAGACTATATGTTCCTACAGCTAAAGCAGCAACTTTTGCTCCATTGCCCACGCGTAGGTCTACCTCTCCCTTTGCCAACTTTCTACTTATTTTTAAACCCTACATATTATTACAAATATGAGAGCCAAATCCGGTATCTAATACCCAAGAATTTGATTTTGAAGTAGAAAGATTTATTTCAATCATAAACAAACTTGAAGTAGAAGCTTTAGTAAGCCTTCTCTGTTTCACAGTTTCGAGATAAGCCTTGCAATTTCTCTTCCAATGTCCATCTTGTCCACAGTGGAAGCAAGTGCCCTTTTCTTTCTTGTTCCTTTTGGCTTTTTGTGTTGCCTTGGGTCCAACTTTCTTCTTGGTCTTCTTAAGACCGGCTTTACACTTTCTTTTATTGGAACCTTCAACCAGCAACACAGTAGCCTTCTCTTTCTTCATGGTATCCTCAGCTTCCTTAAGCAAGTTCAATAACTCAGGCAAAGTAGAAGTCTCAACTTTGTTCGTGTTGAAGTTCATCACAAATTGAGAAAAGTTAGGAGAAAGGAATTGTAGTATCAAGTTAACACTTAACTCATGATACATTACAAATCCTAGTTTCTCCATTTTCTGAATAAGACCAATCATCTTCAGTACATGAGTTGGCGAAGATCCTTACGCTAACTTTGCCTTGGAAGAGTTCCTTCGAGGTATCAAATCACTCACTTCTTGTCCTTTTATCATACAATGCTTTCAAGTGTTGAAGCATTGCAAAGGCACTCATCTCCTCATGCTGCTTTTGCAGCTCAGGACTCATGGAAGCGAGTATGATACAACATGCACTTTTAGAATCATCTAAATGTTTCTGATATGCATTTCTTACTACTTGATCAACATCAGCAGCAGGCTCATCAGGAACAAGACCATCAAGGACATAAAGCAACTTCTCATTCCTAAGAACAATTCTTAGATTTTGAACCCAATCCAAATAGTTTGGGCCAGTAAGTTTCTTGTCCAGCAAAATAGTACGCAAGTTCATGATGTTATTCATTTTCTACAACAAGAAAATAAAGATAGAATAAGAATTTAAATTTATGCAATATACAAAACCAAAATACACAAATATATGGACTTAATAAAATCTTGGTTTTGCTCCCACTATTTTATCCAAATCAATATCCCTCAAATTGATACAAGAATTTTTTCAAAATTCTTAGTAGTCTAGGTCCCATTTCAATTATTTTTAATCTTGAGTTAGCTCAACAAATCAAACTTAATTTAAATGAGTTGGTATTAATTGGTAAAAATAGAGTGAAATCTTATTGAACAAATTATTTAGTTATGCTAAATTTTTAAATTGTATCCAACTCAAAATCCAAAAACCAAAAAAGATGAAGTTTTCTTATTAATTTATTTTAATTTGAACAAAATAGGTATCAAAATCATTTTGTGAAGGAGTATGTGAGTGAAATTAATTTCAAGATCAAATTGTTATACACATATGGAATTATGGAAGATAAATATAATTGTTGACCATCCTTTTTGTTATATGTATTGTGATATGTGTCTTGTAATTATGATATTACTAGTTTGTCGTATATATAACACATAGAATGTGATTAACTTTATGTAATAATATTGACAATGCTGTAATATTATTTTATGTTTGTTTTAGTATTATTTATGAATTTTGGGTTTATATTAAAAAAAATTATTACTCATAATTTTTTAACAAAAAGCGATTTTCATCTATTTCCTTCAAATTTAGAGAAAAAAAATAGAATTTCAAATTTTAACATAACCAAGCATTTGATCAACAAAAATTCTCCTCACTTTATCAAAATAAAAATAAAAATAAAAACTAACATAATCAAACAGAGTCGAAACTCAAACTTGTAGTTTGTATTTATTTGGCATATGGAATTAATGAAAGAAAAAACAAATGCAACCAACATTTCTATGCCACCGTTATTCCAGTCAATAGGAGTGGAATGGTCTAAATTCATCTAATGCATACTATAATGAAAAATTACGCCCAGGGTAGTGTGGTTTTATTTTATTTCAAGGCAAAATATATCTATATATCTATATATGTGTGTGTGTATTCAAATTCCTCGTTGTCAAAAACAGCACTAGCACAAGAGTATAGCAGTTGACACACGAGCACTTTCGCCTAATTAATTAGTTAAAGTTCCAAATTCTCAAAAACACATAAAGTATCAGTCAAATTACTTCAAAACTAGTTTTTAGTAGAATTTCAAAAATTAAACTATATCAATCCAGAAAGAATAAGAGTGTATTATTTATACCATTAACTCTATAACTCTAGTTTAATTTGCAATAAACAGTATTCAATTTGGTGTTATCTATACCAAATTATGGCCATTTTTGTAAAGTCATGCGATGCTAACTGAGAAAGCCATTCAAAAATTGTAATAGGATGGATAATTTATAAATATCTCTTGAATTTAAATTCAAAATTTGTGTTAGTATTTATATGAAAAGTTAATTTTCTCAAATAAAATAAGGAAAAGTTTCTTCATATAAATAGTATGAATGTGGAAGTAATATTATTAAGAAAATTTTTCTCCCAAGACTAACTATCTCTAGGTGAGAAAGAAAGTGCGATTAGCATGAGTTCTGTAGCTCTACCAGGTGTAAGTTTCATTCTTCTGGGGACGAGGGGTGAGTTTTTTCTTTTGTGTTTGTTTGTTTGTTCCTCTTTTGTTGGTTCTCTGCGGGATTTCAGTGTGGGTGATGACGACGGATTTTGATGTGGTTGGCCTGGTCCAGTAGCTTCAGCTCACTTCAGCTGAAGAACGGCCAATAGAGTTGCGGGTGGCTGATTTACAGGCTGGTCAGGAGGAGGGTGAACGAAGCTTGCTAGGAAAGTTATTTGGGGTTAGGCGAGCTAATTTCCTGCGATTGAAACATACTCTACAAGCAATTTGGCCTGTTGCTCAGCCTTTTCTTATTCGGGAACTTGGGGTTAACTTTTATCAGTTTGTTTTTCATTCAGAGGAGGATAAACAGAAGGTGAAAGCGGGTAGAGGGTGGAGGTTTGACAATCAATTTCTAGTTTTGAAAGAGTGGGCTAAGGATGTGACGAGAGAGGATAAAGACTTTACTAGGGTGTTGGTTTGGGTGCAGATTTGGACTTTGCCTAATCATTGGATTACAAGAAAGGCTGGGTTTCAGATTGGTAGTCTGTTACCGCAAGTGCAGGATGTGTTTATTCCTAAGGGGGGTAGTCCAGCTGGTAGATATCTCAAAATCTTGGTGGCTTTGGACTTGGAGTATCCTCTCTTGTGGGGAGTTGAGGTACGGTTTCAAGGTGTAGCTTCATGGGTGTGGTTTAAATATGAATTCCTTCCCACCTTTTGTATTTATTATGGACGTTTGGGACATGGGGTGCTGGTGTGTGAGAAAAGACATGACGATCAGAGGGGAAATAAGGTGATTGAGGGCCAATTTGGGTTATGGCTACGGGCAGGAACTGCTTTGCATCCATTCCAGCAGACGACTTGTGCGTTGAAGAGTAGGGAGAAATGGCTATTGGATCCTATGCTTCCCCATTTGCAGAGTCGATTGGCTAAGAGGAAGGAAGCAGATGATGCAGCTGGCGGGGGGGTTTTGTGGAGGAGAAACAGCGGAGGATTTTGGATACTGGTTCAAAGGCTGAGGTGTGTGCGCTGCTGAAGCAGCCTTCTCCCGAAGCTCTGGATTGTTCTTCCGACTTGAGCTATCTGCTTCCAGAATTGAATTCTCTTGAAGCCATGTCATGCAAGCTGCGGAAGCAGCTAGCTCATTCGCATGTGAGGTTGTAGTCCCAGCGGATAGAATTCAAGTGCCAACACAAGTGGCTGCTCCCATAGCATTGGAGGTTGTGGCTGATGTGAAGGAAAGTCAAGTACCTACTTCTGCTGGTTTGCTACCATTGGACCAGAAAGTTCATCAAATTCCTTCACTCGAGTTGAATCATGAAGCCTTGGGGTCTTGGGACCAGATTTCTCAGCAAATCTTGGCTCCCGATTTGGCAAATTCTGGAATTGTTCCAACTGTTTCTTCTTTCGATTTGGCTGATTCCGGAATTGTTTTTGCATGCCAATCAAGTGCTCCAGTCGTCTCTCCCTTAGTGATTCCCTAGTTACCTTGGTGGAGACGGTTGCATGGTCGTTTGTGGTCATGTCCGAATAAAGTAATGAATATGGTGCTGTGTTTGGGGGAGAAGCGTGGGTTGGAGGATCAAGTGGGGAAATTTTCTAAACATGTGCAAGGAAAGTTGTTAAATGAAGCGTCTATTGTGTGTAATGATGAGGTGTGTTGGGTTGATGATCAAGATGGGAAGAAACTTAAGTAAGGAGCTCAAATCCAAGGGGTACAAGGGACCGGCCCTCATCGGTCCCAAGCATTTCAATGAAGATTAGGGTGTGAAATTGTCGAGGCTTGGGTGCAGCCTTTACAATTTCCCAGCTGAGGGAGTCTATTATATCCTAGCATCCAGAGGTTCTTTTTCTTTCAGAAACTAAACAAAAAGATGCTTTTGTTGAGAAAGTTGTTAGGCAATTGAAGTTTGAAGATAGGTGGCGATATGTTCAGCCCGAAGACACTCGAGGAGGGTTGTTAATATGTTGGGCGCCTCAGGTTTCGGTTATGAATATAGTGACTATATCTTTTTGTGTACAGCTGCAATATAAACTTGAGGGTGATGCAAGGATGGAGTGGGGTGTTTTTGTTTATGCAAGTACGGATGTGTTGCTAAGGGAGCTTCAATGGAGTTACTTGGAAAATGAGAAGAAAAATTGGGGGGATTGGTGGGTTATGAAGGGGGACTTTAATGATATCGTCTATCCAACTGAGAAAGGGGGGGGGGGGGGCGGCCTAGAACTAAACATAGTTGTGCTTTTTTTCAAGGCTTTATACATAGGATGGGGATGGTGGATCTTGGGTATGTTGGGCATCCGTACACTTAGAGTAATAATAGGGTTGGAGAGGGGTTTGTGAAGAAACGGCTAGATAGGTTTTTTGCTTCTCCATTATGGCAGTTGGGGTTTCCGAATGCTAGGGTGCTTCATTGTGAAAAGCAGGCTTCGAATCATTTGTTCTTTCTTTTGGAAAGGGATCCTAAGCAGTAAAAATATCGGGGAAGGTTTGTGTTTGATAAGAGATGGGTTCAAAAAACAGATCTCCAAGAAACAATGGTGTGAGCATAGAATAGAGACAAGTGGGGGACGCGGCAATATATATTAAGCTCCAAGATTATGGAATTCCGATTAGAGCTGATGAAATGGAGCTTTACTTCAGGGAATAATGCTGCTCTGAGAATCAAAGTTCTTCAAGCTCAAATAGAGGCTTTGGGTAGGGTCAGGGGAGGTAGGGATTGGGGCTTGTGGAATGGCCTTCTGCAGTAACTCCGACATGCGTATAAGGAGGAGCATTATTGGCAGCAGAAGTCTAGGATTCAGTGGTTGAGGGACGGGGATAGCAACTCTCAATTTTTCCATGCTTATACAATTCAGAGAAGGAAGAGGAATAGTATTGCAAACTTGATAAATAAGGAGGGGAGGGTGTGTGTAACTAAAAGGGAGGTAGAAAAGGAGATTGTTGGGTACTTTGCCAAGTTATATACTTCTGGTCAACCAGCTCCGTCTCATTCTTTGTTGGAAGGGTTTCCTCGATCTATCACCCAAACTATGAATAGGAGACTGATGAGACCGGTGGAGTAAAATGAAGTGAAAGCGGCCCTGTTTCAAATGAATCCCAATATAGAACCAGGACCGGATGGTATGACTCCTTTGTTTTTCCAAACTTATTGGACTGAGGTTAAATTTGATATTATCAATGCTGTGATGGAGTTTTTTCATAGTAAGAAATTGCTTAAGAAACTCGATCATACTTTGATTACTTTGTTACCTAAAGTCCAATCTCCAGTGTTGGTAACACAATATGGGCCCATTAGCTTGTGTAATGCGGTCTATAAGCTAGTGTCTAAGATCTTGGCAGACCGTCTAAAGCTGTGTCTATATAAGTGTATTAGTCCAAATTAGTACACATTTATTCCTGGCCATCAAATTCTTGATAATGTGGTTGACGCTCATGAGCGTGTTCATACTTTGAATTCGATGAGACAAGGAAGAAAGGGGTATATGGCTGTGAAAATCGATATGGCTAAAGCTTATGACAAGGTGGAGTGGGGTTTTTGGAGCAGGTCATGAGGAAGATGTGGTTTGCTTGGGGAGTGCTTAGGTGGATTAGGCAATGCCTTTGTACTAGCACTTTGTCCATTAATCTTAATGGTGAGTCATGTGTACATTAGGCCATCTCGAGGTATTCGTCAAGGATATCCTCTATCGCCTTATCTATTTCTTATTGTGTCGGAGGGGTTGTCTCATCTTATTACATGGGCTAGTGACTATAGGGACTATAAGGGGATGAGGGCTAGTAGGAATGGACCGATCATTACACCTTTTTTTTTTACTGATGATTCGTTGCTATTTTGTGAGGCAAAGGTGGGTCAAGCACAGGTGTTGCAGGATGTTCTTTATCAGTATAGTCAACGTTCGGGCCAAGAATCAATTTGGATAAGTCATCAGTGTTTTTTAGTCACAATGTCTCTAGGGCGGTACAGGCTGAGATTTGTCAATTGATGAGGGGGGGGGGGATGAAGGAACAAGCTAATGTTCGCTATTTGGGATTGCCTATGAGGATCGACCGCTCGAAAAGGGAGGTGTTTAATTTTCTCATTCAGAAAGTGCAGCACTGAATCCAGAATTGGAGGACTCAATTCTTGAGTTTGGTGGGCAAGGAAGTACTCATTAAATCAGTGATCAATGCTTTACTAACATATGTGATGGGCTGTTTCAAGCTTCCAATGGGTGTATATAAGGATATTTGTCACCTCACGGCTAATTTTTGGTGGGGTGTGCATAAAGATGCAAGAGCGAAAATCCATTGGAAAATGTGGCAAGAGCTTACTAAGGCAAAGGAGGAGAGAGGGTTGGGGTTTCAGGATCTTCAACTGTTCAATGATGCTTTGCTGGCAAAACAGCCCTTGCGAGTCATGTCACAACCGGATTTATTGATGAGTAGAGTCATGAAAGCCAAATATTTTCCTAATGATTAGTTGCAGTCCATAGTAGAGAGGACAAATGCGTCCTGGTTGTGGAAGGAGTGGATGAGAGCAACAATCGTTTTGCAAGGCATGGAGCTGCATATTCGGGATAATGCATATTCGGTTAGGTTAGCATATCATAATTTGCAGTAGGAAAGACAATATGCAGATCAGCAACCTGAATGTAGTACTGCGCGAGAGAGGAGGCATAGTATGTGTAATGCAACCTGGAAGCTGAAGGTGACAGGTAAAGTGAAGCATTTTGTATGCCGGTATTGTCACAATATTTTGCCATTAAATGCCAAGCTGTACCAAAGGAAAATGCAGGTGGAGCCTTCATGTCCAGTGTGTGGCGTAGAGGGTGAGACGATTGAGCATATGGTGTTCAATTGTTCTCACGCTAAAACCGTTTGACAGTTGGCTAATATAGACTGGGCTAAGTTGGGCTGGCACCAGGCCACTTTTCACCAATGGTGGCAAGATTTATGCTCTCGGCACCAAGAGGATACATGGACGGAACAAGCGCAGTTTACAGCCTACATCCTATGGATGCTATGGAAAAGCAAGAATGTGTGGGTTTTCCAGCGTGAATGGATGGAGGCGAGGGAAATAGTAGAGCTGGCGCGGTATACGTGGTTGGAGTTTTCAAAAGCAAATAGGAGTTAGCTAGTATTGGCGAGTTGATTAATTGCTGGCGTGTAGATAGTGTGGGTGGTGTATAGCTGGTGGAATAGAACGGTCTCTTGTAGTCGATAGTTTAGTCAGTAGATTTATCATTTTGTTTGATGCTGACTATCTTTTGCCGGTCCTGTCTTTTATGGGATGAAAGGTAGTATGTTGACAAGAAGTTATTTCGTCTTAGGCACACAAAGAGCTAAGAAGAGTCCAATTGTGGTGGACATTGTTTGTAAAGGTTAACTTTTAAGAGTTAATAACATTATCGATCTTTTGACAAAAAAAAACGTTTGAATGTGACTATTATTTTGAAAAAATAAAAGAGTAAAAAGTTAGCTGTACTAATGAAGCATTAATTAATCAAAAGAATTCAAAATATCTTTAGGCACTATTTGTTTCCATGGAATTGGGGCTTTAGAATTAGAATTAGAGGCCCTAAATCTAATTCTACTGTTTGTTATTGTAAAGAGTTTAAAAATTAGAATTCTACACCAATTCCATTACCTCCCAATTCTATAATCTAAGTTCTTTCTCAACACCTAAATTTTCCAAATTCAGTTCTTTAACCATTAAAACACGCACGGGTTAATAACTTATCCAAGTCAAAACAATAAAACGGGTAAAATTGCAGAAGCCTCAATGACGACTCCTTCACTCAATCTCTTCTTCATCTTAAGCCTTAAAATTGCAACCGTAAGACTTCCTCCTTCTCCTCGCTTTCACCTTGATTGTCACCTCTTTGTCCCCCTCTTGAAGGTCCCTTATTTGCCCACAAATCTCTATCTTCTTGTTCTTTCTTTGATATTTTGATATAATTAGGGTTTTATTTGTTTTTAGTTTTAGTGAGAAGGCAACAAAGGAGGCACTACTAGTGGATTCTCTGCTAAGCTACTTCTAAACAAATTGCTAGGGTTTCAAGTAAAGATTTATGTATTAATCTGAAAACTTGTTCACTGTAAGTTTTACTTTTCTGATATAACTTTTATCTTTGAATCTCGACTATGATGTGTGATTCATTGCTTAAGTGTGTACGCTGAATTGGGTTGTGGTTTTGAGGGATTTTGATGTTTATGGGAAAATTCTTTTGCCAAAGTTACGGTAATGAAATTGTTAATTTGTGTTGCTTGAGTGAATTTTTGTGGGGTGCATATTATTAGCCGCCATTTACTTGTGATTGTTTTTTGGTTCTGCTGTTACTCTTGGGTTAGTGGGATTCATCCCATCTGTACCCTTTTGCGATAGAGCAGAAAGGTTCAATGTCAAAACTTATAGAATCTAACCAATTATCATAGTCAGGGTGATAAAAATGCAAAAAAAATACACAGAAAAAATATTTGTAGCAAAATGTTATACACTAAGCCAGAAAAAAGGAATGGCATACTTTCTTTAGTTGTTGCTCTATCTCTTGAGTGGTGTACAGTAACTCCAGGGTAGTGTGTAGACGAGGTTTGTGCTTGTATGAAATCACATTATAGTCAGTTTGCAAAAGAGCAATAAAGTGATAAGAGACACAGTACAAAGAACAAAGTCATAGGATAACAAATTTTTTATCAACCACACCATTTTTGTCTCTTTCTTCTCTAGCAAGAACATAACTATATCTTAATGAAATCTCAAAGGAATAAAAGAAAACAAACCAAATTTATTTTCTTCTGATCTCTGAATGCTAACTTCGCTAAATCCTTCTGTGGAACAAGTTTCTATCTTGGAAGAAGTTTTGCAACACTAATAAGAATTTGCTTCACTAACCATGGTGAAGTTATGTCATCAGCAATCTATAGCAAAAGTTCAATATTAAGATTTGCAGTACATAGAAAGATTGAATATTTTGTTAAATAATTTGTGGTTTAGTTTTCCAATGAGAAAGAATTGGAGCAATCTGGGATCCAGTTATCTGTAATACTCTTGAATATTATTTCGTAATAATTGGCTGGTTTATTTCATCTGGGTAAGGAGAGAGTTAATTGGAAAAAGAAATGTCACAGCTAGACTGATTCATTTCTATTTAGGCCCAAGAGGTCTAAATTTTCAACTTTATTGATGTCGATGAATGAGCCAGATGCTTTTGCCAGTCATCAGCATGTGGCAATCACGTTCAAATCCCATCCTAACTGATACAAATCTTAAACCAAAGATTAAAATTCGAAACAAATACCAGAGTGTTGGTCCTAGTATTGTCCTTTAGGTTGAACTAAGTTTTCCTTCAGCAAGACACCAGCTCCAAGATTGAAGAAAAACCTTGTTGTTGTCCACTTGACACCCGAAGGAATTATCCAAATTCAAAGTTGAGAATTGGACTATCCTTGGAACCAAGAAGTACACTTAGATTGTTGAGGGAAAGAAACTCAACAAAATAGCTTAAACATGAACCTAAGAGGCTATCTTCAAAGACTCAAAACAAGTTCTAAACTAGAACTCAAAGAAAAGCTAAAAAGCTCTCAAGTTTGTATTGAATCAAAATCTATATTTTCTTGGGGCTAAATAGCCTCTATTTATTGATTACAATGTATAAGAATTAAGAAAGCCATCTCATAGAAGGATTAGCTTTTTAGGAAACTAATTACTAAAAGAAATAATTACTTAAAGTCTTCTAATCTAAGAAAAAAGAAATAGAACAAATAGTTGCCTAAAACTAATCCAAAGCTGTTTTGGATTTGAGTTGGCCGAGAGTTGCTTGAATTGGCTCTCCAAATGTGGATTGGATTTGAGTGCTGGCCAAATTTAGAATTCCAGAATTTAGAATGGAATTGAAGCTTCTTAAACCTCATGTCTTTGAGCTGAATTTGAGCTGAATTTAGAAAGGAATTGAAGCTTCCTAAACCCCATGTCTTTGAGCTAGAATTTTCCTCTTTGATTTACATACTTGGCTCACTTTCTATAATTTTAAGTAGAATGGCATATGGACTAGAATTGCCAACCTTCCAAATTCAAACTTGGAATGTGATGAGAAGTGGTCTAAAGATCTTGATTACACAAGTGAAAATCAGTCACACTTGATCCTTCATTCTTGATTCTTCATGGATGACTAGAATGACAAATGATGAGCTAAATTCGGAAGTCTTCCTTGCTACCTTAACTTCAGATTCCATGGATTCATTTATGAAAGAGATTGAGGCAGTTTGCATTCTCTTAGTCCTTGACCTTGTAATAGGACCACCAATCCCTTGTAAAGAATCTAAGTGTGGACGCCTAGCTTCATAGTCGACTTCATGTGGAGTTGTAGCTGTCTCGGACCTTGGATTTTCATCACTAACAACAATTGTGCATTTTTCCTCATTTAACATATACTTAACCAAAAGAATTATATGTGGGCATAGAAACATTATTTTAGACATGTTAAATAGTGAATACACCAATTACTACTTAGTTGATTGGTTAATGTTCCTTTTGTGTTACAAGACAAATGCTGTATATAAGTGACAAGCATCATTTGCACTTTGTATTCTTCGTTAAATCTTTCTATGTAGTTCTTGATGTAATTTCCATGTGAACTGAAAACATGTATTTTATGCGTTTACTTTGTTAAGGTTGATTTTCATCTTTCTACCCAATACATATTTTTTTATCAAATAAATTTATGTTGTTCTGGTCATGCATTTTGTGTGTTTACTTTGTTAAGACCGATTTTTTTGTCAAAGGTATTTAAGTTTGTGAATTTCTTTTGAATAATAAAAGCTTTTCTCTATAGTTTTCTTTTGTTCTTGTATTCCTATTCTTTTTGTAGATGATGCTTAAATGATGTGCTTGAATGTGTGATTTTTACTTCTTGTACCTTTACAATCAAAGTTACTTTTTCTTTTTGGGTTGGTTTTTCATCTTGTCTAGAAGTAGCTTAGATGGTCACAGTTGTTTCACGTTCATACAAGAATCATTTGGAACCCAACAGTTTCACCCATCATATATGATGAGTAAGAGATGCTGAGGTTCAAGAAGGAAGATGAGGTGCTATGTTGTTGTGGCTTTGCAAAACTTGGGAGATGTTTCTATTCTAAGTTGTTGATAATTAGTTGTAAGTTGCAAAGGTGGTCAGAATAGTTGGTTTTGTCTGTTCAGCCAGTTGGTATGGTCAACTTCATATTGGTAGTAGTTTTAGTTTCTTGTTGTTGTGCAGAGGGGTTAATTTTATTTTCTTGCTTTCTTGACTAGAGTATAACTTTGGTAATTGCATATTCAGGTTTGAAACAACTTTCTTTCCTCCTCTTCTTTTGTTGTTGTTGTTATTGTTGTTGTTGGGGGGTTTAGTGAATGCAAATGGTTTCGATACTGATTGCATGAGGTCTACTGTGTGGATTCGGGTTCTGTATTGTGCGAAGATCACATGGACCTCCTACTATATTTTCTAGACTGATTTTCGAGACTAGTTTTTTGGTTTTTTGGTTTTCTAGACTGATTTTCTAGTTTTTTTTGCTTTCAAGACTGACTTTTTTTTATTTTTTTTTGGACTGATTTTATGGTTTTCTAGCTTTCTAGACTGATTTTCTGGTATTCTAGACTGATTTTCTAATTTCTAGTTTTCTGAATTGATTTTTTGGTTTTCTAAACTGATTTTCTAGTTTTTCTGGACTTATTTTCTAGTTTTTTTGGTTTTCTGGACTATTTTCTGGTTTTTTTTTATGTAATTCAGAATTCTTTTATGGCTTTGGAAGAAGCATTGTTGTACATGAAGGTTTTTGACAATTCTGAGCATTAATATGTACATGAAATTCTTGTGTTCTTCCATTAGAATGCACAAGAAAGAACAGGTTTGTATAAGTAGTAATCATACTTTGTTGCTGGATTTAATCTCTGTTATTATTTCATTGAGTAAATAATGAGTTTATAATGATATATCACTCCCTTGCACTTCACACTCCTAGTCCCCTCGAGTCCTCAATGTCCGTCAATGCGCCATATCATGGACATTGAGTTTTACAATAAATTTGGCAAACTAGTACTAAAGTTAGGTGGTACTATAGTATTAGGATGTACCCCCAACAAAGTAATAATTCACTTGAATTAGTTGATTCAAGTAATTTACCAAAATGAAGAATTAAATTGGAATTGTAATATGTACAATTGAACTAATTTACCAAACTAACATAATTACAATTCCAATTCAATTCTAATTCCTAGGCACCAAATGGAGCCTAAATGTACTAGAATTGAGAGGTGTAAATTGTGGTAAGACTTGCTCTCGGTTGCAACAGATTCTAAGCCAGGGTTAATAAGTGGTGATTTTAATGTCATAGCTCATATATCCGAATATAATGGCCCTTCACAACCAGATTTGCAGGCAATGCTGGATTTTGTGAATTTTATTCATGATGCCCAATTATTAGAACCCCCATAATTGAAGGACTCTTTACTTGAACGGGAGTCTGTCGGTCAAGTCGAGTTTGGAAAAGATTGGATAAGGTTTTAATGAATCATTCTTGGATGTCCAGTTTCAACCAACATTGTGCTCAAGTCCTAAATCGTACTATTTCTGACCATAATCCTATTTTTTATTCTGTTACTCCAAAGCTATCCACAGGACCTTGATTGTTTCGTTTTTAGCGCATGTGGACAATTGATGAGCTCCAAAGATCCCATCATGATAACAACAAAGACAAGAACAATGAAGATCAAGTTGTGAATAATGCTTCTCAAAATGAGACTCCTTCTCCACCTCATGCACTGGATGGCATGGCTGGTCCTATGACTCATTTAAGGAAGAAAAGGATGGAAGAATCTTTGTCTAATTTGATCATTCAAGTCCATGACAAAGAAAGGACCAATACTACCAAAGTTCAGCCCACTTGTTACAACATTTTGCAAGTCTTGGACCTAGATTCAAAAGGGGCTAATTAAGTGAGTTGTTGCTGATTCTTAACCACTTTATTTGGTCCAAAATAATGCAATTTTCGTTGAGCCCAAGTCCCAAAAGTCAGTCAACAAATCTGCCCAAAAACAGCCCACAATTCAAGTCCAAATTCAACCCACCAAGTGATGATTTTTCAAGACAATTCAAGAAGCTTCTAAAGATCAAAAGAATGGTGAAATGGATGAAATTATGGAGTATTTTGAAGGTCTCATCTGATTTCCTTGGTCAAAATTCAACTAGCAAGTGAAGGGGTGAAGACTAGTCAAAGAATTAAAGCTAGAAGTTTGAAGGCCATTTTGGGAGCTGAGTTTTGGACGAATTTCCAGCCATATTTTGAAGACTTTTCAAGTTGTTTTCTGCATTTTTAATGTTTAGATTAATTGTTTTAAGTTTAAGAGTCTTTTTGGGTCATAGAGCTTTTTCTTGGTCAAAGAGAAGATTTAATGCTAGTTTTGACCAAAAAGTTCAGATTTACTACTTTAATCCTTTTGTAATTTTCAACCTTGGTTCCTCTTGAAACAGTATAAAAAGGGGCCTTGGTTAAGCATTTTCAATCAGATTGGAGTAATAAATTTTTAAGGATTTTTCCTTTCTTTACTAGTTTCTTAGTGAGCTAGTTTGAGTCTTGCAAAACTGCTTGCAAAACTTACAAGGCTTATCAACTAAAACTCTTCCTTTTAGTTGTGGCGCCTCTACTCAGCTTTTTCTTTTCCTTTCATAATCCAAAGATGTTAGGTTCATCCTAGTGTTGTTGGATTTGAAGATTAGAGAGGTTGGGAATAGTGAATTCAATTTAGCCTTATTATGATTCAAAGGTGATAGGTTTCATCCTATTGTTGTTGGGTCTAGTTTGGTTAGGTTGTTTTTGCTTGGAAGATTTCAAGATTTCTTTCTCCAAGTATGATTCAAAGGTGATAGGTTCATCCTATTATTGTTGGGTTCATTTGAGATTGGTGTTTTGCACTAGATCATTCAGGGACGATTCTACAATTAAATTGAGTCCTCCCCGGATTCACATCAACAATGAGACATGAGTTCAAAGCGTTGTTCAAGAAAGTTGGGAGCAGCCAACTCAGGGGTATGGCTTATACTATTTTATGACCAAGTTAAAACGTCTAAAGCGGGTGTTTACCTAGTGGAATGCCCGAAAGTTTGGTAATGTATTCGACAATGTTAGGTAGGATGAGGAACAGTAAAAAGTTGTGAGGCTCATTTTGATATTTCTCAATCTAAACAAGATTTATTGGCATTAAAGAGAGCACAAGCTGATTTATTAGGAAGATCGGCAG
This sequence comes from Gynochthodes officinalis, assembly GCA_020080225.1. NCBI lineage: Eukaryota > Viridiplantae > Streptophyta > Magnoliopsida > Gentianales > Rubiaceae > Gynochthodes > Gynochthodes officinalis. The sequence continues at coordinate 6,063,016 of CM034622.1, forward strand.
AGGCAAAGGAAGAAGTTTTTTGGAAACAAAAATGAAAGGTTAAATGGCTTAAATAAGGAGATTCAAATACTGGATTTTTTCATGCTTCTTTATGTTGGTTTTGTACTAAAGCCAATTAATTCTAAGAGTATAATTATATTTATTGCCAAGTGATAAAGAACCTAAAGGGCCACACACATAAAGAATTTGTTCTGATGTTAAAATGATTAAATAATTATATGATAATTATTGGGGTTAATTTGTAAAATAATTAACCTAAAGGATCTCTATAAGATAAGTTTTGATAAGATAAAAATTCTTTTATCTTAATAAAATTAAAATTACTTTTAATTTTATTAGATACTCTATCATGATAGAGTATCTGATCAATTTGTTAGTTTTTCTAACAGATAGAAAAGCTTTTAAAACAAGAGACAGACGCCAAGTGCAAGAATGTGCATATAGATTTTTCATGCACGAAAATTTTACTACAAAAGGAAGAAAAGATTTCTTTCGCTTTTGGTTTGAGTTCTCTTGAACTCTAAATTTTACAGGATTGTATGCTCATTGAAGGAATTAACATATTGGTTTGGTGTCAATCAACCCCAGGAGGATCCTAGAACAAGTTTGTGTGGATACCTTAGAGACCAGACATTAGTGTGGCTATGGTTGACAGAACTTTATTCGACAACACAATCTTTAGTCATCAAAAGAGGTTTTTAATTTATACGTATATTGAAATAGATCCTGGTGGAAATCTTTTTTTTTTTTTATTTCTGTTGCCTATAAATTGTTTATGGTATACATGATTTCCTTACAGTGGTATCAGAGCATGAGGGTTTTATTTGCGTATAAATATATCTGAATATAAATTTTTTATGTTTACATATATGCATGTTTTATGTTGAATGATTGAGAAAAATTGTTTTTCATGTCCGGAACAAGTTGAAAATTTTTTGATTTATTGCTGTCGGAACAAGTTGAAAAAATTCTGATTAAATGCCGAAATTCTTGTCAAAATTTTGTTGAGTTCTTGGCCGCAACTTTTTCTGGCTTGTCAATGTTGTTTGTCAAATTTTGCTTGAAAAATTTATATGGCCGCTGCTTATTCTGGAAAGTTGAAAATTTGATTCAGCCTAAACTTGGCTCTGGCCCCCATGACGATTTTGAACAGCCAATTTGGTTGGTTTCTTGAAAGAATTTCAGCCAAGAAAAAAAAAATTTAAGCATCAGCTGCAGTGGAGAAAAACAAAAACAAAAATAAAATAAAATTTTGCAATGGCGACAGCATGCTAAAGATGATGATGACGTCATGCTGACATCATCGTCAAGTCAGCCCTACTATGCGACAATGAATTCACTAATGACGTCATCATAGGGCAAGCAGCGCTGGCTAAAAGAATGATGGGCTAGTGTGGCATTGGGCTACTTTTACCCTAGTCAGGCATTGGGCTCATTGGGCTCATTGGGCTTCTTGGGCTGCTTTTAACTTGGTTTGGCATTGAGCTCCTTGGCCTCCTTTTAATCCAGGTGGTTTGGGTAAGGCCTACCCGCTTCAAGCTAGAAGTTGGGCCAGATGGTTTGGCGGGCTTCAAGCTGGGAGTTGGGCCAGGTGGTTTGGGCTAAGGCTTAGGCTTCTTGATTTAAAGAGTGGTGCACCTTGAATCCATTAGTACCAAATGAATCAAACTCAATTGGACCAACACTAATAAATAATAATAATAATAATGGGGTAATTTTTATTATAAAGTGTTTATTTATGATAAGGCCCTTTTAATTTTTATTATTTATTTATTATGGCCCAAAATTTGAAAAATTTTATGTTAACCCATAAAACTTCTCAATTAATTTGAAATTATTTCTAATATGATTAGAAATGTAATGCATACAGATTTATGACTGAAATTTGTTTACAATTGTTTAATGTGTTTATTCAATTATTATGTCATATGTGATTTAATATTTGATTAAATAATTAGATTATTTACTTGCATATTGTATGTTTAATATAACCAAATATTTTTTACATATGATATATGCAAATGATGAGACCATAATTTAATCCCTCAATTAAATATTCAATCAATTTAAATGCCTTCCATTATTATAGTTTAAAATAGTTTTTGTTAGGGTAACTAGTTGAGATAACTCAAGGTTGTCTTACTAAAAATGTGTTTCAAACTATGAGATAAGATCTCCAAATAATGGATATGATTTAACAAAGAATTTGACTTGTTGAGCTAACTCAAGGTCAAAAATCTTTGAGGCAAGAGTTAGGAAACATATTTTGTATGTGTATCAAAAGTTGATAACCTAACTATCTAGGAGTTGCAACTAAGCTGCAAATGGTAAAAATAAAAAGAGTACATTTTTTGTGTGAAATTCTTTTATTACTATTACGAATAATGACAATGCATAATTTAAATCAAAAAGTAAGGAGAAAATTAGAAAAATATACATTTGATTATAAATTAAATGAGTTGTTACGAAATATTAACTTAAAATTTCAAAGCTCAATGAAGACAAAAATAACAAAATTTGGTTAAATATATTTATCGTTATTTTCTCTCTTATTGGTGGCAAATTTTCTATTTCTATAAAAGGTAAGACACCAAGAAAGTACTTATTGTTATCCGGTATCAGGATAACTTATATTAAAAAATAATAATACAGAAGGAAAAAGAACAAAAATGAAATTGGGAAGAATTGTAAGAGAGAATATGCTTTATATATTTTGTGGCCGGTAATATTCTTACAATTTATAATTTTCCAATGATAAGTTGACTCATTTATGGCAGCAAGAATTAGTTTCCCTTTTATGATTACAAACGTAATTGCGATGTAATCAAATCCAATCGTATCAATAAACAAAGCCTGGACGGATTGAATCTGTAGTGGAATCAAATCGAATCGTATCAAATTATGTTGCTTCGTGCAAGGAAGAATAACATTAATTTGATGCAATAATTAATTGTAGACAGCAAGTAATAAATGCCCATACTATTTTCTGGAATTCATTAGAATTCCACTACCTGATCCATCCACATGCCAGTGCTGAAATCGGTAAATGAAAAATAAAATTACATCGAAATACTAACATAAAGAAGTGAAAACTCTCTCTACTTCCTGAAAGCTCTCGTTGTTGTCAACTAAAGACTAAATTACACGGTAGCTGGACAGGATTGTTCTAACTAAGGTTTTGTACTTTTATTACAAGATTTATTAAACCCCCACTTTGGGCGTTTTGGCCCTATAAATCCCTCATGCAGGCTACATACTTTCCACAACAAACTTCAAAGTAATATAACTTTTAAGTACTAATCCGATCTTCAATTAGCTTCAAAAATTGGTCCAATGGCAAAGCTAGCTCTCTTTCTAGTCCTTCTGCTTGTGGCAACAGGTTAATCAAATATAGTATTTCCTTTTACTTCTGCCCACATTCTTTAATACATTTTTCTTTCTTTTATTTTATTTTTTTGAAACAATGGAATTGTATTTAATATAAAAAAATGTACATAACATTGTCCACTGGCAATCCAAGATTTAGAACTCCCATAGAGTCTGTGGTACCACATGGAGATTCCCATGCCATATTCTGGCTATAAAAACTAAAACAAGAAACCTAACTAGTTGGCCTTTACGTCAGCATCGCAAACGACATGTAGAGTTGCTAGATAAAAATTGAACGCCAATATTTACACTGCTAAGAACATCGAATGCCCTGCCGCCCAAACTCGGTTACAAGCACCTCCCATATGGAGGACAAAAACCCTCATAAAGAGGGACATATATCCTAATTAAAAGGGACAAAAAAAAAAAGAAAAGAAAAAGGAATCACACCATTTGTCACCCACAGTATGGAGAATTGGCCAGGCGGCCCACGCGATTAAAATAAACGCTAGAGAATCTGATCAAATACCAAAATAACTAAAAATACAATATTTTTGGTATCCTTTTAAGGGATCAGAGTGTCCCTTTTAGAAAGAAATTAGGATTTGCTCCCTTTCCAACAACGATACTTGGGCTGGACATCCTATTAGGTTACTCGTACCTTCACTGATATCATCCTGAAAGTTTCGTCATAATCCCTGTTTAATGGTAAGTAGGATCTTATCAAAGGATTTTTTTTTTTAAAATCTATACATGAGACTCCTCTCAAAATATTACTGCTAGACTTCACATTGACACCTTGTGACTGATACGGGCGTAATCTCATGGCCTGAGATGTCAGGGATTTACGTTTAGTTTCTCATTGAACAGTAACTTCTTTGAGAATGAAGTAATTGAAGAACATGATTTTGGAAAATGAATTTTCGTTTTTTTTTCAAAAACTATACAAAAAGAAAAATCTGTACAAAAATACTAACTGGGAAGAATCATGTTTAGAGACACAGTAGTGGAGTTTACCTTTTAGGAACCCCAAAAAGAAAAGTAAAGAAAAGAGAAGAAAAGGAAAATAGAAGTCTGAGACTAAACTATTGTAAAATTTTTGATGAAATGTTTATTGAAAAAAAAAGTATACAATAGACATAAATTGTACGCTCTTCCCTTTTTTTCACTATATCTCTCTCCTTCTCCTAACTATATATTTTTCTATGGAATATCAAGCCTTTTATAGGCATTTCCGGACATGAATCCCCGGATTTCATCATATGATAAATTCCTATCTACAAAATTTTCTTTGTCTATAAGACTGGAGTTACAAAATTGTCAAACACTCTATAAGACTAAAGTTACAAAATTTTCAAACTAGCTACAAGCCTAATTCTAGTCTTGTCAAAGGACTGATTTGACAAATCTAGTCAATAATGTCTTCTTATCCAAAGATTGATGTGACAAGTCTAGCCGGTGGAAACTGTTTGCTTTTAGAATTGTCTCCTCAATTGATGAAGGCAAAATCCACAACCTGATCTAAATTCGAAAAGATGGTTTTGATCCATGATTCTTTGTCCTCTTGGTCGATGATTGTTCCTGCAAAACAGATCCCGGAGAGGTTCTCCGAGGAAGATCTTCCGATGCTCAAGTAAGAACTTATGTCGGAGTATAATATTTTCCTTAGCTATTTTTCACTTATCCATACCTGGTGGTATTCTCCAGTTTTTATCCCCTTCCTCCCGTTAATCATGGAATTCTGTAACGGTTATAGATTGCTGAATCAGGGTGTTTCTCCTCTTGGAGCATCGTTATTATCGTCTCGTAATTACAAGCTCAGATTACTTATTTATAGATAAACATAACTCTGCTATTATCATGTGATCCTTTAAGATAGGTCTAGAACTGCACGCCATATAAAGATCCGGGTTTACAACTGCGCAGGTCTTGGCCTGTGCAAGACTCGCAACTCTGGATCTGTTCGAGACTCACAGGTTCCGAACTGTGTTGAACGCACATGTCCTGATCTGTTCTTCCTAGGTCGGGACATCGCTGCCTCACAGGTCCAGAACTTGGGTGCCTCACAGGTCCAAAACTTGGAGCCTTAGCGAACCTAATCCATACACATCATAAACCCCCCAGACCTTGGTCTGATAACGTCAGACGAAGGTCTTATAAAGAGTAGGCTCCTTTTTTTTTCGGAGTCTCCATGGTGCACTGAACTTGTACAAACAGCAAATTCCGGAGTTGTAATGTGGGACGTGGAGGTCCCAAATCGCTGAGATGGGACATGTTGAAAAGGGTAGAGATCCTGCAAGAGAGAACTAAGAAAAGGCAAAAGAAAAGATTAGTGTTTTCTATTCGCATTTTATTATGTAATAAAATAGCCTGATGTTCAGAACATTTGATGCAGAAGTCCCCACCCCTTAGGATGTTCGGGAATTTTGAGGCGAAGTTCTCCACCCCATAGGATGTTTGAGAACTTTGAGGTGAAGTTCCCCACCTTTTAGGGTGTTTTGGGAACTTCAGAAAAATAATAAAAATTTATTTTTTGACATTCGTATGGATGTCTGTATCCCCTCACCCCCTTGGGATGTTATGGAGTTCGCAGCTAAACTCAGCTGAACCGAGGTTACACGTGATCCTCGATTTAAAACTTAGCAAGGAGTTTCACCACCTTGAATCGAGTTCAGGGAAGTCATAGTTCCTCTACTCAATTTAAAAAGAGTGCCCCACCCCGTAGGATGTTTGGGATTTCAGTATGGTGTCATTGCTAATCTCTAAACCTAAAGTTAGGAGTTTAGGTGGAGACCATGCTGTTGAGAATGCAGCAGAGGTCCGAAATGTTGTGTGTCACTAAGGTTTGATCTTTGGCTTTGAGATCCCGCTTTTGGGGTGCGAAGGTTGAGGTCCGGTTTTTGGTTCCAAGGTCCCACCTTTGGGATGCAAATATCCAACCTTTTAATGACACTTATGGATAACCACAACTTCATTGAGTTCCACTTTGTGACTTGGGACTCCAAAGTCCCGCATACTTAGTGTGATTTCCCTTATAAAGAATGACTTTCCTTCCTCTAAGTTTTTCAAGTTGAACTTAGGGTCACGTCTTCTTGGCACACCACTTTCTACCCAACATAGGTAAGATATAGCGTTTACCATTATATCTCTGCTTTCGGGTATCATATCAATTCCTGCATAGACACAAATAACCAAAGCTTTTGACAGATTACCATCATTTGCTGAGAGTAATAAATCAATAAACAATTCAATATAAACTATTCCCTCGAATAGATTAATACTCCAAAGTTTGATGATCCTTTGATCTACATCTCTAATGCGATCATCTGTCAAGGCAATCTGGACTGGTATGTTGGTACCTATTGTTCCAAGAAACCTGACCAATATCTGCACACAAGCAACATGATAATAGTCATGATCGTTGTGATATGCATTCATATCTTCTGGAGTTAGAATTGAGATTCTTATCTCTTTATCAATAGAGTAATCTCTTTCTACGCTCTTAAGGATTCTTCTTTTAAGGTTTCGACTAACTTTATTAGTTTCATACAAGGCTTTTTTTTGGAATTTCCTTGATCCCTAAATTGGTTGCCTGATCAGACTCACTGAAGCTTATTTTATCATAAGTTTGACATTTCGGGCTAGGTACCTCAATGATTCTTAGCTTAGAGAGCAATTCCTTTGCCTTTATCATTGGGAAATGTTCTAATTACAAAAACATTTTTACCTGTTAAGTTTTCTTTGGATTTAACCCATCCAAAAACTGGCTGGGGTTCTATCCCTGAAGAGCTTGCATGGAGTTGAACTCCTTTAATTGCCTCTACAAGTTTAAGGATTTCATTTTGAAAATTAGATTTTTGTTTTGAAGACTCTTCTTCATAATTATCCAATACTGTTTCTTATTTTTCTAAAAATTTTTCAAGCCTTACTTTCAAATCATTTAGATCTGCAGAAACATTTTCAATCAAAGATTTAATTTGGTTTTGGTTTAGCAAAACTTGCAAGATTAAAAATTGATTTGATGTAAGTCCCTTTTCTGTTAATATACCTACTCTAGATATATCAAACTTAGTTTGTGGGCTATCTCCTAATTTGAGTGAGTTCTCAAGCTCCTTGAGTCTCTTTCTTGCCTCCATAATATATTAGGACAAAATACTCATTTTAAAGCATCTTTTACGTTGTTTAACAAGGTGTCAACACATTCAAGTATACTATCGGAAAAACTTTTTTTTGTTAATAGTGAAAGTTGTTTAGAATTTTCCTCCATCCGTAACTCGAAGGATTTAGGATTATCTGGGTCTAATTTTACCTCTTTGGTTAATTCAACTACCTTGTCTCCTAAGAATTCAATCTTATAGGTTAAGACTTCAATCTTATATTTTCAGAAATTTGCTTTGGTTTTAGGGACAAAAGCAATTTTCCTATCTCTTGGTTAGCTGAGGTTAACTGCTTAACCCTTGCTTCTAGAGAGTCAAGTTTTCAAAAAACTTCGTAAAAACACTTTTGTTAAAACTGTTTTCTAAAGAATTTTGAAAAGATTCTGGTTTCCTTCTGGACACCTTCTCCAGGGTTTCGAAAACTAGATCGATTTTCTTGATAAAAAGTTTTTTCTTGACTAAGACAGAGTCAAGATTAGAAAAACCTCTTTCCAATGCATTTCCCATATCATCATTTTGTCTAATGATCAGGACACACAAATTAAGAATAGTATTGCACATATAACCTACATCTCTTGTAGAATTATAATTTTTGTGCGTATAGTGAGGATACATATGACCTTTTTGGTTGATGATACCACAGAGATCTAGATGAATCCCAATTCCAAATGTTAGTTGGTATCTGAGTAATCCTTTGGCATTTCCATGCAATGAGCTAATGAAGTCTAGTACCATCAGTCTGTACTGGTGTACTCTTCATTACCATACTGTGCTCTTAGCCACTGAGGATCAGGTGTAATCTCTTCATCTGAACTATATTCAACTTGAGTTCCCCGATCTGTATTTATTGGATGTCTGATTCGGTCTACTTCTCGCCACTGGATCTATGACTCCAAATACTCCAGTCTGTCGAGAGATTCTCCAATCTGTCTCTGAGGTCTGATATTTGGCTGTAAGATCCGGACATTTGATCTGAGATTAGGACCTTTGGTATGAGGTCTAGACCTTTTGGCCCTTTATCAATGTCTAAGATGAGTAAAAGTACCAGTCAAGAACCATAACCTCTGACGAGACTTCTCCTTTAAGTAGCGAAAGACAAGAGTTCCAGCCAACCAATACCAGTTAGTTTTTGGTATTGAAGCAAATTCATCATGATGCCCTGATGCTGTCCTCTATGTGGATAGTCACGCAACAGAGATTTCACAAGCTGATTTCGGAGTGATAACGTATCGCCCATGCAATTTGTAAAAATGAAAGATGAAAGGTGATGTGAGACCAAAGTGTAGGAGGCCGATCTTCTACTTGATGCTTTATCTAGAGCACCAAAAACCCATGACTTTACATAAGCTTCCAGGAGCTTCTCATTATCCTCAATGGGTTCAAGATACCCATTAGCTTCACAGAATCACTTCTCCATAGGTGGCAACAATTCAAGAGCACAAGCATTAAACAGCGCATTCCAGGTAGCAAGCCTAACAGAGGTTTCAACATGTCGGTGCCAAATAAACAGAGACTTGAAGACCAAATACCAAGTCACCATATGATACAGCAGTAAATTGCTCAACAAGCATTTCAACAAATGTAGAGTATCTGTCATTCACCTCTGGTTGAAATAGTAAGGATCTACTGGCTAGACTTTCTCTTGTATCTGGCAATAGTAAGTTATCAACAACTTGACCATAGACATTCTGCAAAGTTTGATAGACATCCCTACTTTTCTGGTCCTCAAGAACACCCATTCCATCAATTAATATCACAGAGAAAGCATGCAATTTCCAAACCACTGGTACAATATGGACAAAAGAGTGGGACTCTGGACTAAGGAAGGTAGGCATTGCTTCCAGACCTAAAAGAAAGAAAACCCCACCCTGAGTAACTTTGAGAAGAGCTGATTACTCCTGCTCAAAATTTGCTCTACTAGGAGCACTTGGAAGACTAGCATCTCTCTTATAATGCATAATTGAGATGGGACTAAGAAACCAATGGATGGAAAGAGGCAATATCTGAGACGCCCATTCTTGGGTCAAAGAAGTTGCCGAATTCTTGTCCAGGTATGGGGAACGTTCCACTTCCTCATAAATTGTATCAAGTGGAATATTCAAAGCTTAAAGTTGGGCAACTGCAAGCTTAATTGGACCATTTGAGGACTGACTTTGAGTAGAGAAAGAGTCCTCTTCACCTGAGTTTTGTTCTTGGCATAGTTTCGGTCTTCATATACCGGACTTTGAGTAGCACACATTCCATCGTCCTCACTAGAGGAATTAGTGTCATAATCAGAATCAGAAGCAGCTGCCGATTGAGTAACAACATCCTTGATCATTAGCTGCTCAATTACAGCTTTGGAGTTCTGCCAACCCGACAGCTTCATGTTGGGACCTGATTCCAATTCAACTTCTACGGCTTTCAATGCAGATTTTTGAGTATTTTTGTGTTGTTTTTTCCTCTTCCCATGGTCTTTAGTAGCCATAGAACCATGGGAAGGACGGAAATTTGAAGAATCCGATGCGGCAGAAATTTAGAAAAATTCCAGAAAATAATCGGCAAGATTCAGAAAAAATTCCAGAAAATTCCAAATAAATTTGGCAACAAGAACCAGACCAAACCCACAATTTCAAAAGCACAATGAAGCTTATGGAATCATAGAACCGTGATTAAAATAATAGAAATATGAAAAAGACAACAGAATTTTGAACAATCCGATATTCAAAAATTTTCGGAAAAAGCTTCAAATTTCTGGCAGAATTGGCTCGAGGAAGACAATCAACTTTCTAGAACCTTACTCCAGTATAATGAGCTTGATTTGCAATGCCAAAAAGAAGCTTCAACCCAAAAATCTGCTGCAAATAACCGAGTCAGGAATCGAGTACTCGATGACCCGGATTCAGGCTGAGAGAAAAGGTCCAGTTTCGGGAATTATCACCAAAAATCCAAGAAAAATTTAGTGAAAATCTGTGCAGCTACAATGTGATACAAATAGCTTTAGAGAAGAATGGGAAGCAAAATTCAGAGCTCAATGGAGTTGGAGAAAGCCAGAAATCTGAAGCCACAACAAATTCAGAAAAATTCGTCTAAAATCCAGAAAAAATCTAGAAAAAAGTCCACAGCAAATTCCGATATTTAGGAGTGTATCCACTAGATACAGAGCACAGTGGAGTACAATGGAGCTTAGAATAAAGGTCGATTCATTTTATTTCAGAAAGAGAAGGCAGGAATTGCATAACCCCATTTTTAACCATTTTCGGAAATAAGCGTCGGGATTTTAGCAATGTGCTTCTGGATACCTGAGTTCTGAGTTCTGAGTTCAGAGTTCAGAGTTCAGAATCTATCCAGTATACTTTATCCTCGTTGAGAGGATCAACTTCAAGCGCCAAGAATCCTTTGCAATTGTTCTGGAGAGATCAGCAACAACAAACCCGATTTTAGGAAACCTAGACCCGATAGCGGATAAGAGCGGCTAAATCAGGAACCCATGGTCTGATTTATGAACAATGTAAGTATTCATTTTCATGAAACGGAGGGATGTTTTGAGCATTCGAGAATTCCCCCCAAACACAAAGGATCGTTCTTTGCAGGCTTGAATGACTATAATTCAATGTCCTTTCTCAGCTAGTGCTTTCAGCTTCCCTTTGATCTCCAAATCTTATCTCTACCATCGTCAAAATAAAAAAGGGATTGTGCATATTCCTTGAAATCAAGAAATTTTTTCGTCCCCACAGACGGCCCCACTTGATGAAGGCAAAATCCGCAACCCAATCTAAATTCGAAAAGATGGTTTTGATCCATGATTCTTTGTCCTCTTGGTCGATGATTGTTCCTGCAAAACAGATCCCGGAGAGGTTCTCCGAGGAAGATCCTCCAATGCTTAAGTTAGAACTTATATCGGAGTATAATATTTTCCTTAGCTATTTTTCACTTATCCATACCTGGTGGTCTTCTCCAGTTTTTATCCCCTTCCTCCCGTTAATCATGGGATTACATGATTATAGATTCTTTGAATCACGAGTGTTTCTCCTCTTGGAGCGTCATTATTATCGTCCCATAATTACAAGCTCGACATGCGTTTATGGATAAACATAACTCGCTATTATCACATGATCTTTTAAGGCAGTGCGAATCGCACGCCATATAAAGATCGGTTTACAATCGCGCAGTCCCGACATGCAAGACTCGCAACTCCGGATCTGTTCGAGACTCACAGGTCCCGAACTGTGTTGAACGCACATGTCCTAATCTGTTCTTCCTAGGTCCGGAACATCGCTGCCTCACAGGTCCAGAACTTGGGTGCCTCACAGGTCCAGAACTTGGCGCCTTAGCGAACCTAATCCATACACATCATCAATGTTATAGTAAATGTTTCGTCTCTTCTTCTTTTCTGGAGTATTCTAAAGATACCATATCTTCTAACTGTTTGTCTGGTCCTCCATTGTTGATATCTAAGTAACATCTGTCTCTCTTGAATTCTTTTCATTAAAATTATTCTTGCACGTAATAATGTGTCTTTGAAATAATTTGTCCTTATCAAATCTTGGAGCCATCTACAGATAATCTTCTGATCTTTCATTTCAATCTTGTCTGTCTCTTCCTTGGTAATCTGAAGGGCTGCCGACTTTTGGTGTAGCACACTCTGGTTCTTCTGAATTAACATATGAGACCTCTACCCAATTTTTGATGTTTGAAATAACTTGAGAATTTATATCCATCATTAATTTTCTCATAAATTCTTCATTTGCTTGAAATAATAATTTCTGTGCTTTTTGAAAAGATTCTGCAATAATATTACAAATTCTATTATTATTTTCTAAATTTTTATCTAGATTTCTTCCTGAATTTATTATTAGGTCTGAAATTGAATTTAAATGATTATTTGAACTGTGTAAAGTATGTTTAAAATCTCTGGGAAAATTACAAACTATTTTACTTTTATCTAAGGTGACAGTATTTCTATTTTCTAGTTTAATTTCTAAATTCAGATACTCAATTCTGTTAAGATCTATGTTTAATCTATACTAGCGTACTCGTCTGAATCCCACTGAAATAAGTAATCTTGATCTGTTTCAAAAAATTGTAAAGGATCTACTTCGTTAAAATTTCTTTCTAAATAAAGATTCCTAAACCAACAATGTAAATCTGGTTGGTAAATTTTTGGATTATTTCTAAAATATGATATGAAAATTTGTCTAAGTTCAATATTATCAATAAAAATAATAGGAAAAATTCTTAATATAAATTGATTATATAAATGTTTAAGTCTATGTTTTGAAGTAGTAGATTTAGCAAAATCAGCACAATCGTCAAATAATATAGCTAAATTCTGAAATCTTAAATAACTGTCTAATCGAGTGCAAAATCCTTCAAATTCCCAATTTAAAAGATTCATAAGCTTTACCTTTTTAGAAGTCAATATTTTTCTTCAGAACTTTGTTTTTAAGATGTTGTAAAATCTTACTTGGTACTCCTCGTTCTTGCAAATCTCAAACAATGAATCTCCCGGTTAGAGAAACAAAAAAAAAAAACAAAAAACACCAAAAAATCTTGATCAAGTCATCAAGGACAATGACATTTATCTAGATACTTGACAAAACATACACATACAAAGTCAAAGCTTAAGGCTTTGAAACTTATGTACGCAAATTTCACGAACACACACATAAATATTCTTTGTAAAAAAAATTCCACCATTATCATGTAACAAGAATTTTAAGCCTAAAAGCAAATCAACTTCAATCGTTAGAGGTCTTACTAAAACTTCTGATATATGATGAGGTTTTGAAAACGATCCACATTGTGTAAAAATTACTTTTTTCTAATTTAACTAATTGTTTTGTATAAATATATGGTTTTCCTTTTACTCTTGTTCCTCTAACTAATCTATCTTTAGAAATATTTGTAATGTCTTCTTGTTTAAGGATATTTTGATTTATTATGTTACGTGTACAACTTGTGTCTATAAAAGCAGCTATAAATATTACATTATTATTTTCTGTAATAATTCTACAGTCTATTTTTCATATTTTTTAAATTATCTAATTGGTCACATATTAATTTTAATGGTGATTCTATCTTGCTTAAAAACTCAACGACTTCTACCAAAGTATTGTTTTCTTCATATGAAGTACTTTCTACTATTTGTTTTTCTTTGAATATAATATTTTTTCGTTGTAACAAAATAATTAATTGTTTACATATATCAACTTCTTTGGCTAATATATCTAATTTTATTATTTCAGTTTCTTTTAATTTGATATCTGGTTCTAATATTATCTCATTACAATTTTTTTAAACATACGCTGCACTTCTGTATCCTACAAAGATTACATTGATATCTATTATTAAAGGATGGATAATTTTTACATTGGCAGCATGGTTTATTATCATCACATTTTCTAAATAACCAATTATGTTGACATTCATCATTAATCATGTTTACCATATTAATTATTTGTTCTATAAAAGAATTTTCTAATTCATCATCTAAGTCTTGTTCTTTTGCCACATCTATACTTACTCTGCTATATATACTTTCTGAATCATCCATATATTCATCTACCTCTATTAAGTCTTCTTCTGCGTTTTCTCTAATTTGTGCTCTTGCAGTTAGTAAATTTTGTCTTTTAGGGCATCTTGTAGCAAAATGTCCTGACTGTCCACAAGCATAACAACTTAATTTATTACTATATGTTCTATTTTTATTAAACCTTCAAACATGTTTTTTTGAATCTAAGAAAGGTTTTCTTCTTCTTTACCTTTTTATCACATACCTTTTGTTCTTATTAAATCTATTTTTATAAGTCTTCTCTGTACTATCATATTGTTGAGATACATATATTGTTTTACGGTAACTAGTTTCTCCTTTTAATTGTTTACTTACCTTTATATTACTACATTTTTCTTTTAATATCTTTATCACAAATAAAACTCTATATGTTATAGTATCCATTATTTCTGGAATTATATTTTTCTGTTTATGCTTATTCCATCTTTCTACAATTTTAGTTCCTAAAGTTCCTGGTAGTTTTAATAACATTCTATCACATAATTGCTTAATATAAGTATTTCTTGATATAATAGTATAATAAACATAATCTGCCAAATATTGTTTTATATAAAACCAATTTGTTATACTTAATCTTTCTAAGTATTGTACTGTTTGAAACTGTAATTCTTGTTGTCCTGCATTAAGGTCAGCTCAAGTTATTATAGCTACTATCTTGTTCACACAAAATTGTAAGGATCTGGTCCTACATTGGCCATTCTTGTAAAATCTTCTAGAAAATTTTCGTTATATGCTTCCCACATAGCTTTAGCACTACCTGTTAAATATGTTTCTAAAATTGCCATCATTTGTTCTCCTGTATGATTAAATTCTCCTTTTTTCATATTCATTTACTACCTAATCTTTCCAATAATCTATAGTCAGATTCCAAGCCTGATGATCACGGGCTATTAAATTTAACACTTTACCTTTTGGCAACTTAATTTGTTGTTCTGTAAGGAATCTTAATCCTTTTGTTTTAGAAGAATATTTTGGTTTTTCAAAACTAAAATTTGTATAAGGTTTTCTAGGAATATTTCCATAATTATATTGAGGTACTGTCTGTACTAGTTGAGGTAGTGGTCTTGGTACTATTGGATTTGGCATAGTTTGATTCATAAATTCTGTATTTAATTCACTAGTTATCATAGGTATTTGTTCCTATTTCTTCAAGATATTTTGACTTGACTTCTATAACTAATTCTTGTTTTTGGCTATACTGATCATCATTATTTATTTGTTCGTACTGTTCTTTTAAGTAATTTTTTAAAGAATCATCTATTTCTTTTTCCTTATCTGTCCTTTTATTTTCATCTATTATTCTAATCTTATATTTTCTTCTGCGTCATAATATAATTCTTCTGAATAATCTAAATTTCCTTGGCTAAGTAGTTTTTCTTCATATCCTTTTGGGCTAAATTTTGTAGGGCTTATCATTTTTATTCCTTTACTTGCTATATTATCTATTATCCCTTTTATATTTAATTTATAATTACTAGTCATGTTCTGCACTACTTTTCCTAATAATCCTATACATATGCCTAAATTTTCTCCTGTAAATTGATCAAATCCTTTAACTTGAATTCCTAATTTAATATGCTGAATAAAATCTTTTACGGTTAATATCATGTCTGATGCTGTATATACCAAGGCAATATTTGTATTTAAGTCTATTTCTGTAATAGATTTTATTGCTTTATTCATGTTATTACCCCATCTATTATTATATAAATAAACTAAAACTTTTTTTCCTAATCATTTTCTGATTAATCCTCTTATTCCTATAGCTATTAATCCTATATGAATATATTTTCTATTTTTATGGTTTAAATTTTTCTTAGCTTCACTATTGGTCAAATTTAAACTAACTACCTGATTATTATAACAAGAAATAGGTTCTTCTGAATAATGACTATATAAACTAGTTGTTCTAGAAAATCTTCCCGTAATGTATAATATTCTTGGATTTAATAATTGAAGTGCATTTGTTCTAAAATTATCTATATTTTGATTTATATCTATTATTTCATCGAAGACTAGATATTCTTCATTCATATTTTTTCTACGTAACCTATCTAGTGGGTGTTTTTGGCCACTTCCAGGCCTATCTTCTGTTAAGGTTCTATTATTTCCTGAAAATAATAGTCTATGCATTTATGAAAATTTTTGAAATTCTGGATATATTTGAAAAAGATTATTTCCATTTTTAACTTAGGTTCTATGGGTTTTATTTTACTAAATTTGTCTGTTAAATCTTCTATATTTATACCACTAGTTGAAGGTTTATTAGTTAATTCTTTTATCTGTTGTTGTATTTTTTCTATTTGTTCTACAGTTTTTTCTTGGACTACTTTTATTTCTACTAATATTTCTACTATTAAATTTCGTTGGGCTACAACTACCTTATCTTGAAAAGCTTTAAAATCTTTAGTATTATTATAACCAGCTTCTACGTCTTGCTCTATGTATGTGGAGATTTTTTATTTCGTTGGGCTACAACTACCTAAATATCTTTTGTCTTAGTTATTATAATGTTCTTCTAACCTATTTGTTTGTATTAACACTTTATCTAAAAGATTTTTAAAATCTAATTCTATAGGAATTTTTTTTATTTTATTAAAACTCCTAATTATATCGTTATTCTGGGTGGTTAAGTATCCAAGGTTTTAATCTAATTCTTTTAATATATTCCTTTTTTTCAAGTATTATTTCTTCTATTGTATGAACTAGATTTGTTTATGTTCTAATTAATTCGAAATCTAACTTTAACTTCATTTCCTAATTATATATATAACTATCTGTAGGAGTCATTACTGTATTACCTTCTTCTATTATTTTACTTAAATTCCATTCCAATCTTGTGGAATACACAAGTTCAAGTTAAAATATGAAATTAATTGGTTTTCTTTTGTTTAATGTATTTTAATTGTTGCAATTTATTTGGAATATTGCAACACTTTCTTCATCCATCAATGATGCTTCTGGTGCTGATACTCCAAGAAAAGTAATGGATGAATGTCACATTGATGGGCACCAAAGTGGGAACATTATGTTGTAGTAAATGGCTAAAAATAAGAAAAATAAGAGAAGATTTGAGTATCAAGAAATGGCTTGAGTCGTGCAAAAATTGCACTTTTCTAAAGAAACTATTTTAGGAATTTTGTGAAACGTTTCCCTAGGATTAAACAAGCCTTCCAAGTTAGAGGGAAGCAAGAACAACAAAAATATCAAAGAAATAAAAGTAGCAATATGATGAAAACCTTTAGGGAGAAAATAAAATTTAGAGCTTTCTCGAAAAGCTTTGCTGGAAATTGGCCTTGAGGGAGGAAGAAGTTTGGAGTGCAGGGAGATTGCAAAAGGTATTTTTTTTGTATGTCTCGGAGGCTTGGCATGTAGCACTATTTATAGTGCTACATGGAACAAAAAAAGAGAAAATCCAGGTGAATGTGGTCAATCCTTGACTGTAACGTTCGGCTATTCTGGGCCAATAGCACCAACATGTGGATAATAGATGCTAACCATGTAAAGGGCACCAATGTGCGGATAACGGATGTTGACCAAGTAAAGCCACGCCAAAATTGTAGTAGAATATTAACCAAGGCAAGTAAAACTGGTAGTAAAATACCTAGCCTTAGTCTTTTAAAATATACAACAATCCCCTACATATTTCAAAAGAATAAACCCAAGAAAAATTATTCTGCTAGTTTTGTCTGGGTGCAAATGCATTTAGTTTGGTGTCTTTTGGACTATGAACCAAATTTAAATTGATAAAATGTATCTTATTGATTTATTGGGAAAATGCAAACTTTCTATGATGAGGAATCTCCTTTCGGTCTCATCCCCACCTAGAGCACATTAGCGCCTATGGATTCCACACAACTCTAATGCACAATTCTAGCCCTAGATGTTTTAGCCAACTACTTCACATTCCCTAATTCAAGTGTTTAATCTAAGAAAGCCACCTATTTTTCACTCCACATCTCCTTTCGGTCTCAATGGAATTAAAGAATAGAAGATCTCCTTTCGGTCTCACTTCTACCTTTGCACACTAAAACCTATGGCTTCCACACAATTTTAGTGCACAATTAAGCTTATATGGTAGTTGTTTCTTTTCTCAAACACCTAAATCTAAAGAATGTTAGGTAGTTTTTCCTACTTTTAGTCCAAATTCATGTATATTCTAAAACACACACGAACACCAAGAACACACACTAAATGTGGCCACAATTCAATGCATGCTAATCATTAAATACAAGTAGGAAAACTTCAATTAATGCAAGCCCATCACTCTACAACCCACAAAGAATCAAAATAAACCTAATCCATACATCAAACACCAAGAATCACCCAATATAAATTAGCCTCTCATGGCTTCAAACAACCAACAATCATAAAGAGAATTAACCATTGAAAGCATAAGAAATTTGTAAGAAATACTTCCCTTAATCAAAAGATTGGTGAATCCAACAAATTCCACACTTAGCAAGCCAAAGCAAATCCAAAGATTGAAGTGTTGAAGAGCCACAAAATGCCAAACCCTAGCCTCTTGGAAAATCCCCTCAAGATTGGGGAAAATGTGCAAATAAACAAAAACTAACCCTAACCCTATCCTACTTCTCTTGTTTCTGCAGAAAATGGGGTATTTATAGCCATAGGGACGTTGGGGAGCAATTGTAAAGCTTCCAAAATATTAGGGAGCAAAATACAAATGTTATTTCTTAGGCCGCACAGGAGACCGCCGCGGCGGTCGTTGCAGACCGCCGCGGCGCTCAAAAGTTTCTGCCCAACATCTCTTTTTTCGCGCGTTGTTCTGATTTTGTCCAGTTTTGGTCCCTTTCCGTCCAGAATTTGAAAAAACTTTATTCATGAAAGTTTTTCCTCTCTTTCTCATCTTTCCATAGGATTTTGAATCATCTCATTTGGACGTCTGAGTCAAGAGTTATGAGCTCTGGAAGATGGCTGATTTTTCTTCCTGTTTTCCTCTTCTTTGGTTCATGCCTTCTTCTGCTTTTGTCCAGTTTTGGTCCATTTGCTTTCGGAATTTGAGAAAACGTTCTTCATGAAAGTTTTAGCTCTATTCCTCATATTTCCATAGCATCTTTAATCACCTCATTTGGACATTCTCATCAAACGTTATGAACTCCCGAAGATAACTGGTTTTTAACCCCTTTTTTCCTACAAAACCAATAAAAGATGAGAATCACAAATATAATGTGATTTCTCTAATAAACATGGCATATCTCAATAAAATCTATGTAAAAGCGTGAAAAACACATATCTAAGTTTATGAATATTTGATTCTCATCAATAATATTCAAAGGCACTTGAATGGATTAGGAGTTTTCGTTTTGCAACTTAGTGCTATAAGGAGGCAACAACACAAAACAAGCAACTAGGCCAAACTTAACAGGCGAAACAAGTTGAATGAGGGAATATTAATCCAATGGAAGAAGCATTGTCACAACCTATGGTTCCTGTAAGCTAATAAGATTCAAAGGCACTTGAACGTATTAAGTGTTTTCAATTTGCAACTTAGTGCCAATAACAGACAACAAGAAACAACACCCAGCTTAAAATACGAAACAAGATGAATGAGGGAAGATTTCACCAATGCAGAAAGTATCATCACAACCTAGGCTTCCAATGGAGTAAAAAGATTAAAAGGCACTTGAATGTATTTGGAGTTTTCGATTTGCAACTTGGTGCTATATGGGGCCAACAACACAAAACAAGCAACTAGACCAAACTTAAGTTGCGAAACAAGTTGAATAAGGGAAGATTAGTCCAATGGAGGAAGCATTGTCAAAACCAAGGGTTTCAGTAGATTAATAAGATTCAAAGGACCTTTAATAGTTTAGGAGGTTTTGATTTGCAGCATAGTGCAATGAGGTGCCAATATCCTACAACAAGCAACTAGGCGACACTTAACTTGCGAAGCAGGTTGAATGAAGGATGATTAGAACGATAGAGGACAATCACCACAATCTAGGTTTCCAATAAATTAATAAGATTCAAAGGCACTTGAATGTATTAGGAGTTTTCGATTTGCAACTTATTTCTATGAGGAGCCAATCACACAAAACAATCAACTTGGCCAAACTTAACTTGCGAAACAAGTTGAATGAGGGAAGATTAGACCAATGGAGGAAGGATTGTCAAAACCAAGGGTTTCAGTAGATTAATATGATTCAAAGGCACTTGAATTGAATAGGAGGTTTGGATTTGCAACATAATGCTATAAGGTGCCAATAACCTCCAACAAGCAACTAGGCGGCACTTAACATGCGAAACAGGTTGAATGAAGGAAGATTAGAACAATGGAGGACCATCACCACAATCTAGGTTTCTAGTAGATTAATAAGATTCAAAGGCACTTGAATGTATTAGGAGATTTCTATTTGCAACTTGGTGCTATATGGGGCCAACAAAACAAAACAAGCAATTAGGCCAAACTTAAGTTGCGAAACAAGTTGAATGAGGAAAGATTAGTCCAATGGAGAAAGCATTGTCAAAACCAAGGGTTTCAGCAGATTAATAAAATTCAAAGGACCTTTAATGGTTTAGGAGGTTTTGATTTGCAACATAGTGCTATGAGGTGCCAATACCCTACAACAAGCAACTAGGCGACACTTAACTTGCGAAGCAGGTTGAATGAAGGAAGATTAGAATGATAGAGGACAATCACCACAATCTAGGTTTCCAGTAGATTAATAAGATTCAAAGGCACATGAATGTATGAGGAGTTTTCGATTTGCAACTTATTTCTATGAGGAGCCAATCACACAAAACAAGTAACTGGGCCAAACTTAACTTGCGAAACAAGTTAAATGAGGGAAGATTAGACCAATGGAGGAAAGATTGTCAAAACCAAGGGTTTCAGTAGATTATTATAATTCAAAGGCACTTGAATTGATTAGGAGGTTTGGATTTGCAACATAGTGCTATAAGGTGCCAATAACCTACAACAAGCAACTAGGCGGCACATAACTTGCGAAACAGGTTGAATGAAGGAAGATTAGAACAATGGAGGACCATCACCACAATCTAGGTTTCCAGTAGATTAATAAGATTCAAAGTCACTTGAATGTATTAGGAGTTTTTGATTTGAACCTTGGTGCTATATGGGGCCAAAACACAAAACAAGCAACTAGGCCAAACTTAAGTTGCGAAAAAAGTTGAATGAGTGAAGATTAGTCCAATGGAGGAAGCATTGTCAAAACCAAGGGTTTCAGTAGATTAATAAGATTTAAAGGACCTTTAATTGTTTAGGAGGTTTTGATTTGCAGCATAGTGCTATGAGGTGCCAATATCCTACAACAAGCAACTAGGCGACACTTATCTTGCGAAGCAGGTTGAATGAAGGAAGATTAGAACGATGGAGCACCATCACTACAATCTAGGTTTCCAGTAGATTCGTTAGTTTCAAAGGCACTTGAATGTATTAGGAGTTTTCCATTTGCAACTTAGTGTCATGTGGAGCCAATCACACAAAACAAGCAACTAGGCCAAACTTAACTTGCGAAACAAGTTGAATCAGGGAAGATTAGACCAATGGAGGAAGTATTGTCAAAACCAAGGGTTTCAGTACATTAATAAGATTCAAAGGCACTTGAATTGATTAGGAGGTTTGGATTTGCAACATAGTGCTATAAGGTGCCAATAACCTAGAACAAGCAACTAGGCGGCACTTAACTTGCGAAACAGGTTGAATGAAGCAAGATTAGAATAATGGAAGACCATAATCACAATCTATGTTTCCCGTAGATTAATAACATTCAAAGACACTTGAATGTATTAGAAATTTTCGATTTGCAACTTAGTGCTATAAGAAGCCAACAACACAAAACCAGCATTTAGGCCATACTTAACTTGCGAAACAATTTGAATGGGGGAAGATTAGACCAATGGAGGAAGGATTGTCAAAACCAAGGGTTTCAGTAGATTAATAAGATTCAAAGGCACTTGAATGGATTAGGAGTTTTCGTTTTGCTACTTAGTGCTATAAGGAGGCAACAACACAAAACAAGCAACTAGGCCAAACTTAACATGCGAAAGAAGTTGAATGAGGGAAGATTAGTCCAATGGAGGAAGCATCGTCACAACCTAGGGATCCAGTAGATTAATAAGATTCAAAGGCACTTGAACGTATTAAGTGTTTTCAATTTTTAACTTAGTGCTATTAGGGGCCAATAACAGACAAGAAGCAACAAGGCCCAACTTAAAAGGCGAAAGCAGTTGAATGAGGGAAGATTAGACCAATGGAGAAAGTATCGTCCCAACCTAGGCTTCCCGTGGAGTAAAATGATTCAAAGGCACTTCAATGTATTAGGAGCTTTCAATTTGCAGCTTGGTGCTATATGGGGCCAAAAACACAAAACAAGCAACTAGGCCAAACTTAAGTTGCGAAACGAGTTGAATGAGGGAAGATTAGACCAATGGAGGAAGGATTGTCAAAACCAAGGGTTTCAGTAGATTAATAAGATTCAAAGGACCTTTAATTGTTTAGGAGGTTTTGATTTGCAACATAGTGCTAAGAGTTGCCAATATCCTACAACAAGCAACTAGGCGACACTTAACTTGCGAAACAGATTGAATGAAGGAAGATTAGAACGATGGAGGACAATCACCACAATCTAGGTTTCCAGTAAATTAATAAGATTCAAAGGCACTTGTATGTATTAGGAGTTTTCGATTTGCAACTTATTTCTATGAGGAGCCAATCACACAAAACAAGCAACTAGGCCAAACTTCACTTGCGAAACAAGTTGAATGAGGGAAGATTAGACCAATGGAGGAAGGATTGTCAAAACCAAGGGTTTCAATAGATTAATAATATTCAAAGGCACTTGAATGGATTAGGAGTTTTCGTTTTGTAAGTTAGGGCTATAAGGAGGCAACAACACAAAACAAGCAACTAGGCCAAACTTAACAGGCGAAACAAGTTGAATGAGGGAATATTAATCCAATGGAAGAAGCATTGTCACAAACTAGGGTTCCTGTAAGCTAATAAGATTCAAAGGCACTTGAACGTATTAAGTGTTTTCAATTTGCAACTTAGTGCCAATAACAGACAACAAGAAACAACACCCAGCTTAAAATACGAAAAAGATGAATGAGGGAAGATTTCACCAATGCAGAAAGTATCATCACAACCTAGGCTTCCAATGGAGTAAAAAGATTAAAAGGCACTTGAATGTATTTGGAGTTTTCGATTTGCAACTTGGTGCTATATGGGGCCAACAACACAAAACAAGCAACTAGGCCAAACTTAAGTTGCAAAACAAGTTGAATAAGGGAAGATTAGTCCAATGGAGGAAGCATTGTAAAAACCAAGGGTTTCAGTAGATTAATAAGATTCAAAGGACCTTTAATTGTTTCGGAGGTTTTGATTTGCAGCATAGTGCAATGAGGTGCCAATATCCTACAACAAGCAACTAGGCGACACTTAACTTGCGAAGCAGGTTGAATGAAGGATGATTAGAACGATAGAGGACAATCACCACAATCTAGGTTTCCAATAAATTAATAAGATTCAAAGGCACTTGAATGTATTAGGAGTTTTCGATTTGCAACTTATTTCTATGAGGAGCCAATCACACAAAACAATCAACTAGGCCAAACTTAAGTTGCGAAACAAGTTAAATGAGGGAAGATTAGACCAATGGAGGAAGGATTGTCAAAACCAAGGGTTTCAGTAGATTAATATGATTCAAAGGCACTTGAATTGATTAGGAGGTTTGGATTTGCAACATAGTGCTATAAGGTGCTAGTAACCTCCAACAAGCAACTAGGCGGCACTTAACATGCAAAACAGGTTGAATGAAGGAAGATTAGAACAATGGAGGACCATCACCACAATCTAGGTTTCTAGTAGATTAATAAGATTCAAAGGCACTTGAATGTATTAGGAGATTTCGATTTGCAACTTGGTGCTATATGGGGCCAACAACAGAAAACAAGCAATTAGGCCAAACTTAAGTTGCGAAACAAGTTGAATGAGGAAAGATTAGTCCAATGGAGGAAGCATTGTCAAAACCAAGGGTTTCAGAAGATTAATAAGATTCAAAGGACCTTTAATGGTTTAGGAGGTTTTGATTTGCAACATAGTGCTATGAGGTGCCAATACCCTACAACAAGCAACTAGGCGACACTTAACTTGCAGCGAGTTGAATGAAAGAAGATTAGAGCGATAGAGGACAATCACCACAATCTAGGTTTCCAGAGATTAATAAGATTCAAAGGCACTTGAATGTATTAGTAGTTTCGATTTGCAACTTATTTCTATGAGGAGCCAATCACACAAAACAAGCAATAGGCCAAACTTAAGTTGCGAAACAAGTTAAATGAGGGAAGATTAGACCAATGGAGGAAGGATTGTCAAAACCAAGGGTTTCAGTAGATTATTATAATTCAAAGGCACTTGAATTGATTAGGAGGTTTGGATTTGCAGCATAGTGCTATAAGGTGCGAATAACATACAACAAGCAACTAGGCGGCACATAACTTGCGAAACAGGTTGAATGAAAGAAGATTAGAACAATGGAGGACCATCACCACAATCTAGGTTTCCAGTAGATTAATAAGATTGAAAGGCACTTGAATGTATTAGGAGTTTTCAATTTGAACCTTGGTGCTATATGGGGCCAAAACACAAAACAAGCAACTAGGCCAAACTTAAGTTGCGAAACAAGTTGAATGAGTGAAGATTAGTCCAATGGAGGAAGCATTGTCAAAACCAAGGGTTTCAGTAGATTAATAAGATTCAAAGGACCTTTAATTGTTTAGGAGGTTTTGATTTGCAGCATAGTGCTGTGAGGTGCCAATATCCTACAACAAGCAACTAGGCGACACTTAACTTGCGAAGCAGGTTGAATGAAGGAAGATTAGAACGATAGAGGACAATCACCACAATCTAGGTTTCCAGTAGATTAATAAGATTCAAAGGCACATGAATGTATTAGGAGTTTTCGATTTGCAACTTATTTCTATGAGGAGCCAATCACACAAAACAAGCAACTGGGCCAAACTTAACTTGCGAAACAAGTTAAATGAGGGAAGATTAGACCAATGGAGGAAGGATTGTCAAAACCAAGGGTTTCAGTAGATTATTATAATTCAAAGGCACTTGAATTGATTAGGAGGTTTGGATTTGCAACATAGTGCTATAAGGTGCCAATAACCTACAATAAGCAACTAGGCGGCACATAACTTGCGAAACAGGTTGAATGAAGGAAGATTAGAACAATGGAGGACCATCACCACAATCTAGGTTTTCAGTAGATTAATAAGATTCAAAGGCACTTGAATGTATTAGGAGTTTTCGATTTTAACCTTGGTGCTATATGGGGCCAAAACACAAAACAAGCAACTAGGCCGAACTTAAGTTGCGAAACAAGTTGAACGAGTGAAGATTAGTCCAATGGAGGAAGCATTGTCAAAACCAAGGGTTTCAGTAGATTAATAAGATTCAAAGGACCTTTAATTGTTTAGGAGGTTTTGATTTGCAGCATAGTGCTATGAGGTGCCAATATCCTACAACAAGCAACTAGGTGACACTTAACTTGCGAAGCAGGTTGAATGAAGGAAGATTAGAATAATGGAAGACCATAATCACAATCTATGTTTCCCGTAGATTAATAAGATTCAAAGACACTTGAATGTATTAGGAGTTTTCGATTTGCAACTTAGTGCTATAAGAAGCCAACAACACAAAACCAGCATTTAGGCCATACATAACTTGCGAAACAATTTGAAAGGGGGAAGATTAGACCAATGGAGGAAGGATTGTCAAAACCAAGGGTTTCAGTAGATTAATAAGATTCAAAGGCACTTGAATGGATTAGGAGTTTTCGTTTTGCTACTTAGTGCTATAAGGAGGCAACAACACAAAACAAGCAACTAGGCCAAACTTAACATGCGAAAGAAGTTGAATGAGGGAAGATTAGTCCAATGGAGGAAGCATCGTCACGACCTAGGGATCTAGTAGATTAATAATATTCCAAAGCACTTGAACGTATTAAGTGTTTTCAATTTTTAACTTAGTGCTATTAGGGGCCAATAACAGACAAGAAGCAACAAGGCCCAACTTAAAAGGCGAAAGCAGTTGAATGAGGGAAGATTAGACCAATGGAGAAAGTATCGTCCGAACCTAGGCTTCCCGTGGAGTAAAATGATTCAAAGGCACTTCAATGTATTAGGAGCTTTCAATTTGCAGTTTGGTGCTATATGGGGTCAAAAACACAAAACAAGCAACTAGGCCAAACTTAAGTTGCGAAACGAGTTGAATGAGGGAAGATTAGACCAATAGAGAAAGAATTGTTATAACCAAGGGTTTCAGTAGATTAATAAGATTCAAAGGCATTTGAATGGATTAGGAGTTTTCGTTTTGCAACTTAGTGCTATAAGGAGGCAACAACACAAAACAAGCAACTAGGCCAAACTTAATAGGCGAAACAAGTTGAATGAGGGAATATTAATCCAATGGAAGAAGCATTGTCACAACCTAGGGTTCCAGTAGGCTAATAAGATTCAAAGGCACTTGAACGTATTAAGTGTTTTCAATTTGCAACTTAGTGCTATAAGGAGCCAATAACAGACAACAAGAAACAACGCCCAACTTATAATACGAAACAAGATGAATGAGGGAAGATTTGACCAATGCAGAAAGTATCAACACAACCTAAGCTTCCAATGGAGTAAACAGATTCAAAGGCACTTGAATGTATTAGGAGTTTTCGATTTGCAACTTGGTGCTATATGGGGCCAACAACACAAAACAAGCAACTAGGCCAAACTTAAGTTGCGAAACAAGTTGAATGAGGGAAGATTAGTCCAATGGAGGAAGCATTGTCAAAACCAAGGGTTTCATTAGATTGATAAGATTCAAAGGACCTTTAATTGTTTAGGAGGTTTTGATTTGCAACATAGTGCTTTGAGGTGCCAATATCCTACAACAAGCAACTATGCAACACTTAACTTGCGAAACAAATTGAATGAGGGAAGATTAGAACAATGGAGGACAATCACCACAATCTAGGTTTGTAGTAGATTAATAAGATTCAAAGGCACTTGAATGTATTAGGAGTTTTCGATTTGCAACTTAGTTCTATGAGGAGCCAATCACAAAAAACAAGCACCTAGGCCAAACTTAACTTGCGAAACAAGTTGAATGAGGGAAGATTAGACCAATGAAGGAAGGATTGTCAAAACCAAGGGTTTCTGTAGATTAATAAGATTCAAAGGCACTTGAATTGATTAGGAGGTTTGGATTTGCAACATAGTGCTATAAGGTGCCAATAACCTACAACAAGCAACTAGGCGGCACTTAACTTGCGAAACAGGTTGAATGAAGGAAGATTAGAACAATGGAGGACCATCACCACAATCTAGGTTTCCAGTAGATTAATAAGATTCAAAGGCACTTGAATGTATTAGGAGTTTTCGATTTGCAACTTGGTGCTATATGGGGCCTACAACACAAAACAAGCAACTAGGCCAAACTTAAGTTGCGAAACAAGTTGAATGAGGGAAGATTAGTCCAATGGAGGAAGCATTGTCAAAACCAAGGGTTTCAGTAGATTAATAAGATTCAAAGGACCTTTAATTGTTTAGGAGGTTTTGATTTGCAACATAGTGCTATGAGTTGCCAATATCCTACAACAAGTAACTAGGCGACACTTAACTTGCGAAGCAGGTTGAATGAAGGAAGATTAGAACGATGGAGGACAATCACCACAATCTAGGTTTCCAGTAAATTAGTTAGTTTCAAAGGCACTTGAATGTATTAGGAGTTTTCGATTTGCAACTTATTTCTATGAGGAGCCAATCAAACAAAACAATCAACGAGGCCAAACTTAACTTGCGCAACAAGTTGAATGAGGGAAGATTAGACCAATGGACGAAGGATTGTCAAAACCAAGGGTTTCAGTAGATTAATATGATTCAAAGGCACTTGAATTGATTAGGAGGTTTGGATTTGCAACATAGTGCTATAAGGTGCCAATAACCTACAACAAGCAACTAGGCGGCACTTAACTTGCGAAACAGGTTGAATGAAGGAAGATTAGAACAATGGAGGACCATCACCACAATCTAGGTTTCTAGTAGATTAATAAGATTCAAAGGCACTTGAATGTATTAGGAGATTTCGATTTGCAACTTGGTGCTATATGGGGCCAACAACACAAAACAAGCAATTAGGCCAAACTTAAGTTGCGAAACAAGTTGAATGAGGAAAGATTAGTCCAATGGAGGAAGCATTGTCAAAACCAAGGGTTTCAGCAGATTAATAAGATTCAAAGGACCTTTAATGGTTTAGGAGGTTTTGATTTGCAACATAGTGCTATGAGGTGCCAATACACTACAACAAGCAACTAGGCGACACTTAACTTGCGAAGCAGGTTGAATGAAGGAAGATTAGAACGATGGAGGACAATCACCACAATCTAGGTTTCCAGTAGATTAATAAGATTCAAAGGCACATGAATGTATTAGGAGTTTTCGATTTGCAACTTATTTCTATGAGGAGCCAATCACACAAAACAAACAACTGGGCAAAACTTAACTTGCGAAACAAGTTAAATGAGGGAAGATTAGACCAATGGAGGAAGGATTGTCAAAACCAAGGGTTTTAGTAGATTAATATCATTCAAAGGCAATTGAATTGATTAGGAGGTTTGGATTTGCAACATAGTGCTATAAGGTGCCAATAACCTACAACAAGCAACTAGGCGGCACATAACTTGCGAAACAGGTTGAATGAAGGAAAATTAGAACAATGGAGGACCATCACCACAATCTAGGTTTCCAGTAGATTAATAAGATTCAAAGGCACTTGAATGTATTAGGAGTTTTCGATTTGAACCTTGGTGCCATATGGGGCCAAAACACAAAACAAGCAACTAGGCCAAACTTAAGTTGCGAAACAAGTTGAATGAGTGAAGATTAGCCCAATGGAGGAAGCATTGTCAAAACCAAGGGTTTCAGTAGATTAATAAGATTCAAAGGACCTTTAATTGTTTAGGAGGTTTTGATTTGCAGCATAGTGCTATGAGGTGCCAATATCCTACAACAAGCAACTAGGCGACACTTAACTTGCGAAGCAGGTTGAATGAAGGAAGATTAGAACGATGGAGGACCATCTCCACAATCTAGGTTTCCAGAAGATTAATTAGTTTCAAAGGCACTTGAATGTATTAGGAGTTTTCGATTTGCAACTTAGTGCCATGCGGATCCAATCACACAAAACAAGCAACTAGGCCAAACTTAACTTGCGAAACAAGTTGAATCAGGGAAGATTAGACCAATGGAGGAAGTATTGTCAAAACGAAGGGTTTCAGTAGAATAATATGATTTAAAGGCACTTGAATTGATTAGGAGGTTTGGATTTGCAACATAATGCTATAAGGTGCCAATAACCTACAACAAGCAACTAGGCGGCACGTAACTTGCGAAACAGGTTGAATGAAGGAAGATTAGAACAATGGAGGACCATCACCACAATCTAGGTTTCTAGTAGATTAATAAAATTCAAAGGCACTTGAATGTATTAGGAGATTTCGATTTGCAACTTTGTGCTATATGGGGCCAACAACACAAAACAAGCAATTAGGCCAAACTTAAGTTGCGAAACAAGTTGAATGAGGAAAGATTAGTGCAATGGAGGAAGCATAGTCAAAACCAAGGGTTTCATTAGATTAATATAATTCAAAGGCAATTGAATTGATTAGGAGGTTTGGATTTGCAACATAGTGCTATAAGGTGCCAATAACCAACAACAAGCAACTAGGCGGCACATAACTTGCAAGCGAGTTGAATGAAGGAAGATTAGAACGATGGAGGACAATCACCACAATCTAGGTTTCAGAGATTAATAAGATTCAAAGGCACATGAATGTATTAGGAGTTTTCGATTTGCAACTTATTTCTATGAGGAGCCAATCACACAAAACAAGCAACTGGGCCAAACTTAACTTGAGTTCATAGTTATATGAGGCAAGATTAGACCAATGTTGTAAGGATTGTCAAAACCAAGGGTTTCATTAGATTAATATAATTCAAAGGCAATTGAATTGATTAGGAGGTTTGGATTTGCAACATAGTGCTATAAGGTGCCAATAACCTACAACAAGCAACTAGGCGGCACATAACTTGCGAAACAGGTTGAATGAAGGAAGATTAGAACAATGGAGGACCATCACCACAATCTAGGTTTCTAGTAGATTAATAAAATTCAAAGGCACTTGAATGTATTAGGAGATTTCGATTTGCAACTTGGTGCTATATGGGGCCAACAACACAAAACAAGCAATTAGGCCAAACTTAAGTTGCGAAACAAGTTGAATGAGGAAAGATTTGTCCAATGGAGGAAGCATTGTCATAACCAAGGGTTTCAGCAGATTAATAAGATTCAAAGGACCTTTAATGGTTTAGGAGGTTTTGATTTGCAACATAGTGCTATGAGGTGCCAATACCCTACAACAAGCAACTAGGCGACACTTAACTTGCGAAGCAGGTTGAATGAAGGAAGATTAGAACGATGGAGGACCATCACCACAATCTAGGTTTCCAGTAGATTAATAAGATTCAAAGGCACATGAATGTATTAGGATTTTTCGATTTGCAACTTATTTCTATGAGGAGCCAATCACACAAAACAAGCAACTAGCCAAACTTAACTTGCGAAAGAAGTTGAATGAGGGAAGATTAGACCAATGGAGGAAGGATTGCCAAAACCAAGGGTTTCAGTAGATTAATAAGATTCAAAGGCACTTGAATTAATTAGGAGGTTTGGATTTGCAACGTAGTGCTATAAGGTGTCAATAACCTACAACAAGCAACAAGGCGGCCCTTAACTTGCGAAACAGGTTGAATAAAGGAAGATTAGAACAATGGAGGACCATCACCACAATCTAGGTTTCCAGTAAATTAAGAAGATTCAAAGGCACTTGAATGTATTAGGAGTTTTCGATTTGAACCTTGGTGCTATATGGGCCCACAACACAAAACAAGCAACTAGGCCAAACTTAAGTTGCGAAACAAGTTGAATGAGGGAAGATTAGTCCAATGGAGGAAGCATTGTCAAAACCAAGGGTTTCAGTAGATTAATAAGATTCAAAGGACCTTTAATTGTTTAGGAGGTTTTGATTTGCTGCATTGTGCTATGAGGTGCCAATATCCTACAACAAGCAACTAGGCGACACTTAACTTGCGAAGCAGGTTGAATGAAGGAAGATTAGAACGATAGAGGACAATCACCACAATCTAGGTTTCCAGAAGATTAATTAGTTTCAAAGGCACTTGAATGTATTAGGAGTTTTCGATTTGCAACTTAGTGCCATGCGGATCCAATCACACAAAACAAGCAACTAGGCCAAACTTAAGTTGCGAAACAAGTTGAATGAGTGAAGATTAGTCCAATGGAGGGGGCATTGTCAAAACCAAGGGTTTCAGTAGAATAATATGATTTAAAGGCACTTGAATTGATTAGGAGGTTTGGATTTGCAACATAATGCTATAAGGTGCCAATAACCTACAACAAGCAACTAGGCGGCACTTAACTTGCGAAGCAAAGTTGAATGAAGGTAGATTAGAACAATGGAGGACCATCACCACAATCTAGGTTTCTAGTAGATTAATAAAATTCAAAGGCACTTGAATGTATTAGGAGATTTCGATTTGCAACTTTGTGCTATATGGGGCCAACAACACAAAACAAGCAATTAGGCCAAACTTAAGTTGCGAAACAAGTTGAATGAGGAAAGATTAGTCCAATGGAGGAAGCATTGTCAAAACCAAGGGTTTCAGTAGATTAATAAGATTCAAAGGACCTTTAATGGTTTAGGAGGTTTTGATTTGCAACATAGTGCTACGAGGTGCCAATAACCTACAACAAGCGACTAGGCGACACTTAACTTGAAGCGAGTTGAATGAAGAAAGATTAGAACGATAGAGGACAATCACCACATTCTAGGTTTCCAGTAGATTAATAAGATTCAAAGGCACATGAATGTATTAGGAGTTTTCGATTTGCAACTTATTTTTATGAGGAGCCAATCACACAAAACAAGCAATCAGGCCAAACTTAACTTCGAAACAAGTTAAATGAGGAAGATTAGACCAATGGAGGAAGGATTGTCAAAACCAAGGGTTTGATGAGATTAATATAATTCAAAGGCAATTGAATTGATTAGGAGGTTTGGATTTGCAACATAGTGCTATAAGGTGCCAATAACCTACAACAAGCAACTAGGCGGCACATAACTTGCGAAATAGGTTGAATGAAGGAAGATTAGAACAATGGAGGACCATCACCACAATCTAGGTTTCCAGTAGATTAATAAGATTCAAAGGCACTTGAATGTATTAGGAGTTTTCGATTTGAACCTTGGTGCCATATGGGGCCAAAACACAAAACAAGCAACTAGGCCAAACTTAAGTTGCGAAACAAGTTGAATGAGTGAAGATTAGTCCAATGGAGGAAGCATTGTCAAAACCAAGGGTTTCAGTAGATTAATAAGATTCAAAGGACCTTTAATTGTTTAGGAGGTTTTGATTTGCAGCATAGTGCTATGAGGTGCCAATATCCTACAACAAGCAACTAGGCGACACTTAACTTGCGAAGCAGGTTGAATGAAGGAAGATTAGAACGATGGAGGACCATCACCACAATCTAGGTTTCCAGTAGATTAATTAGTTTCAAAGGCACTTGAATGTATTAGGAGTTTTCGATTTGCAACTTACTGCCATGTGGAGCCAATCACACAAAACAAGCAACTAGGCCAAACTTAACTTGCGAAACAAGTTGAATCAGGGAAGATTAGACCAATGGAGGAAGGATTGCCAAAACCAAGGGTTTCAGTACATTAATAAGATTCAAAGGCACTTGAATTGATTAGGAGGTTTGGATTTGCAACATAGTGCTATAAGGTGCCAATAACCTAGAACAAGCAACTAGGCGGCACTTAACTTGCGAAACAGGTTGAATGAAGCAAGATTAGAATAATGGAAGACCATCACCACAATCTAGGTTTCTAGTAGATTAATAAAATTCAAGGGCACTTAGTTGTATTAACGGAGTTTGATATGCAACTTTGTGCTATATGGGGCCAACCACACAAAACAAGCAACTAGGCCAAACTTAAGTTGCGAAACAAGTTGAATGAGTGAAGATTAGTCCAATGGAGGAAGCATTGTCAAAACCAAGGGTTTCAGTAGATTAATAAGATTCAAAGGACCTTTAATTGTTCAGGAGGTTTTGATTTGCAACATAGTGCTATGAGTTGCCAATATCCTACAACAAGTAACTAGGCGACACTTAACTTGCGAAGCAGGTTGAATGACGGAAGATTAGAACGATGGAGGACAATCACCACAATCTAGGTTTCCAGTAGATTAATAAGATTCAAAGGCACATGAATGTATTAGGAGTTTTCGATTTGCAACTTATTTCTATGAGGAGCCAATCACACAAAACAAGCAACTGGGCCAAACTTAACTTGCGAAACAAGTTAAATGAGGGAAGATTAGACCAATGGAGGAAGGATTGTCAAAACCAAGGGTTTCAGTAGATTAATATAATTCAAAGGCAATTGAATTGATTAGGAGGTTTGGATTTGCAACATAGTGCTATAAGGTGCCAATAACCTACAACAAGCAACTAGGCGGCACTTAACTTGCGAAACAGGTTGAATGAAGGAAGATTAGAACAATGGAGCACCATCACCACAATCTAGGTTTCTAGTAGATTAATAAAATTCAAAGGCACTTGAATGTATTAGGAGATTTCGATTTGCAACTTGGTGCTATATGGGGCCAACAACACAAAACAAGCAATTAGGCCAAACTTAAGTTGCGAAACAAGTTGAATGAGGAAAGATTTGTCCAATGGAGGAAGCATTGTCAAAACCAAGGGTTTCAGATTAATAAGATTCAAAGGACCTTTAATGGTTTAGGAGGTTTTGAGGTGCAACATAGTGCTATGAGGTGCCAATATCCTACAACAAGCAACTAGGCGACACTTAACTTGCAAGCGAGTTGAATGAAGGAAGATTAGAACGATGGAGGACAATCACCACAATCTAGGTTTCCAGTAGATTAATAAGATTCAAAGGCACATGAATGTATTAGGAGTTTTCGATTTGCAACTTATTTCTATGAGGAGCCAATCACACAAAACAAGCAACTGGGCCAAACTTAACTTGCGAAACAAGTTAAATGAGGGAAGATTAGACCAATGGAGGAAGTATTGTCAAAACCAAGGGTTTCAGTAGATTAATATGATTCAAAGGCACTTGAATTGATTAGGAGGTTTGGATTTGCAACATAGTGCTATAAGGTGCCAATAACCTACAACAAGCAACTAGGCGGCACTTAACTTGCGAAACAGGTTGAATGAAGGAAGATTAGAACAATGGAGGACCATCACCACAATCTAGGTTTCTAGTAGATTAATAAGATTCAAAGGCACTTGATTGTATTAGGAGTTTTCGATTTGCAACATGGTGCTATATGGTGCCAACAACACAAAACAAGCAACTAGGCCAAACTTAAGTTGCGAAACAAGTTGAATGAGGGAAGATTAGTCCAATGGAGGAAGCATTGTCAAAACCAAGGGTTTCAGTAGATTAATAAGATTCAAAAGACCTTTAATTGTTTAGGAGGTTTTGATTTGCAACATAGTGCTATGAGGTGCCAATATCCTACAACAAGCAACTAGGCGACACTTAACTTGCGAAGCAGGTTGAATGAAGGAAGATTAGAGCGATGGAGGACCATCACCACAGTCTAGGTTTCCAGAGATTAATAAGATTCAAAGGCACTTGAATGTATTAGGAGTTTTCGATTTGCAACTTAGTGCCATGCGGATCCAATCACACAAAACAAGCAACTAGGCCAAACTTAACTTGCGAAACAAGTTGAATCAGGGAAGATTAGACCAATGGAGGAAGTATTGTCAAAACGAAGGGTTTCAGTAGAATAATATGATTTAAAGGCACTTGAATTGATTAGGAGGTTTGGATTTGCAACATAATGCTATAAGGTGCCAATAACCTACAACAAGCAACTAGGCGGCACGTAACTTGCGAAACAGGTTGAATGAAGGAAGATTAGAACAATGGAGGACCATCACCACAATCTAGGTTTCTAGTAGATTAATAAGATTCAAAGGCACTTGAATGTATTAGGAGATTTCGATTTGCAACTTGGTGCTATATGGGGCCAACAACACAAAACAAGCAATTAGGCCAAACTTAAGTTGCGAAACAAGTTGAATGAGGAAAGATTAGTCCAATGGAGGAAGCATTGTCAAAACCAAGGGTTTCAGTAGATTAATAAGATTCAAAGGACCTTTAATTGTTTAGGAGGTTTTGATTTGCAGCATAGTGCTATGAGGTGCCAATATCCTACAACAAGCAACTAGGCGACACTTAACTTGCGAAGCAGGTTGAATGAAGGAAGATTAGAACGATAGAGGACAATCACCACAATCTAGGTTTCCAGTAGATTAATAAGATTCAAAGGCACTTGAATGTATTAGGAGTTTTCGATTTGCAACTTATTTCTATGAGGAGCCAACCACACAAAACAAGTAACTAGGCCAAACTTAACTTGCGAAACAAGTTGAATGAGGGAAGATTAGACCAATGGAGGAAGGATTGTCAAAACCAAGGGTTTCAGTAGATTAATATAATTCAAAGGCAATTGAATTGATTAGGAGGTTTGGATTTGCAACATAGTGCTATAAGGTGCCAATAACCTACAACAAGCAACTAGGCGGCACTTAACTTGCGAAACAGGTTGAATGAAGGAAGATTAGAACAATGGAGCACCATCACCACAATCTAGGTTTCTAGTAGATTAATAAAATTCAAAGGCACTTGACTGTATTAGGAGATTTCGATTTGCAACTTGGTGCTATATGGGGCCAACAACACAAAACAAGCCATTAGGCCAAACTTAAGTTGCGAAACAAGTTGAATGAGGAAAGATTTGTCCAATGGAGGAAGCATTGTCAAAATCAAGGGTTTCAGCAGATTAATAAGATTCAAAGGACCTTTAATGGTTTAGGAGGTTTTGATTTGCAACATAGTGCTATGAGGTGCCAATACCCTACAACAAGCAACTAGGCGACACTTAACTTGCGAAGCAGGTTGAATGAATGAAGATTAGAACGATAGAGGACAATCACCACAATCTAGGTTTCCAGTAGATTAATAAGATTCAAAGGCACATGAATGTATTAGGAGTTTTCGATTTGCAACTTATTTCTATGAGGAGCCAATCACACAAAACAAGCAACTGGGCCAAACTTAACTTGCGAAACAAGTTAAATGAGGGAAGATTAGACCAATGGAGGAAGGATTGTCAAAACCAAGGGTTTCAGTAGATTAATATAATTCAAAGGCAATTGAATTGATTAGGAGGTTTGGATTTGCAACATAGTGCTATAAGGTGCCAATAACCTACAACAAGCAACTAGGCGGCACATAACTTGCGAAACAGGTTGAATGAAGGAAGATTAGAACAATGGAGGACCATCACCACAATCTAGGTTTCCAGTAGATTAATAAGATTCAAAGGCACTTGAATGTATTAGGAGTTTTCGATTTGAACCTTGGTGCCATATGGGGCCAAAACACAAAACAAGCAACTAGGCCAAACTTAAGTTGCGAAACAAGTTGAATGAGTGAAGATTAGTCCAATGGAGGAAGCATTGTCAAAACCAAGGGTTTCAGTAGATTAATAAGATTCAAAGGACCTTTAATTGTTTAGGAGGTTTTGATTTGCAACATAGTGCTATGAGGTGCCAATATCCTACAACAAGCAACTAGGCGACACTTAACTTGCGAAGCAGGTTGAATGAAGGAAGATTAGAACGATGGAGGACCATCACCACAATCTAGGTTTCCAGTAGATTAATTAGTTTCAAAGGCACTTGAATGTATTAGGAGTTTTCGATTTGCAACTTAGTGCCATGCGGATCCAATCACACAAAACAAGCAACTAGGCCAAACTTAACTTGCGAAACAAGTTGAATCAGGGAAGATTAGACCAATGGAGGAAGTATTGTCAAAACCAAGGGTTTCAGTAGATTAATATGATTCAAAGGCACTTGAATTGATTAGGAGGTTTGGATTTGCAACATAGTGCTATAAGGTGCCAATAACCTACAACAAGCAACTAGGCGGCACTTAACTTGCGAAACAGGTTGAATGAAGGAAGATTAGAACAATGGAGCACCATCACCACAATCTAGGTTTCTAGTAGATTAATAAAATTCAAAGGCACTTGACTGTATTAGGAGATTTCGATTTGCAACTTGGTGCTATATGGGGCCAACAACACAAAACAAGCAATTAGGCCAAACTTAAGTTGCGAAACAAGTTGAATGAGGAAAGATTAGTCCAATGGAGGAAGCATTGTCAAAACCAAGGGTTTCAGCAGATTAATAAGATTCAAAGGACCTTTAATGGTTTAGGAGGTTTTGATTTGCAACATAGTGCTATGAGGTGCCAATACCCTACAACAAGCGACTAGGCGACACTTAACTTGCGAAGCAGGTTGAATGAAGGAAGATTAGAACGATAGAGGACAATCACCACAATCTAGGTTTCCAGTAGATTAATAAGATTCAAAGGCACATGAATGAATTAGGAGTTTTCGATTTGCAACTTATTTCTATGAGGAGCCAATCACACAAAACAAGCAACTGGGCCAAACTTAACTTGCGAAACAAGTTAAATGAGGGAAGATTAGACCAATGGAGGAAGGATTGTCAAAACCAAGGGTTTCAGTAGATTAATATAATTCAAAGGCAATTGAATTGATTAGGAGGTTTGGATTTGCAACATAGTGCTATAAGGTGCCAATAACCTACAACAAGCAACTAGGCGGCACATAACTTGCGAAACAGGTTGAATGAAGGAAGATTAGAACAATGGAGGACCATCACCACAATCTAGGTTTCCAGTAGATTAATAAGATTCAAAGGCACTTGAATGTATTAGGAGTTTTCGATTTGAACCTTGGTGCCATATGGGGCCAAAACACAAAACAAGCAACTAGGCCAAACTTAAGTTGCGAAACAAGTTGAATGAGTGAAGATTAGTCCAATGGAGGAAGCATTGTCAAAACCAAGGGTTTCAGTAGATTAATAAGATTCAAAGGACCTTTAATTGTTTAGGAGGTTTTGATTTGCAGCATAGTGCTATGAGGTGCCAATATCCTACAACAAGCAACTAGGCGACACTTAACTTGCGAAGCAGGTTGAATGAAGGAAGATTAGAACGATGGAGGACCATCACCACAATCTAGGTTTCCAGTAGATTAATTAGTTTCAAAGGCACTTGAATGTATTAGGAGTTTTCGATTTGCAACTTAGTGCCATGCGGATCCAATCACACAAAACAAGCAACTAGGCCAAACTTAACTTGCGAAACAAGTTGAATCAGGGAAGATTAGACCAATGGAGGAAGTATTGTCAAAACCAAGGGTTTCAGTAGATTAATATGATTCAAAGGCACTTGAATTGATTAGGAGGTTTGGATTTGCAACATAGTGCTATAAGGTGCCAATAACCTACAACAAGCAACTAGGCGGCACTTAACTTGCGAAACAGGTTGAATGAAGGAAGATTAGAACAATGGAGCACCATCAACACAATCTAGGTTTCTAGTAGATTAATAAAATTCAAAGCCACTTGACTGTATTAGGAGATTTCGATTTGCAACTTGGTGCTATATGGGGCCAACAACACAAAACAAGCCATTAGGCCAAACTTAAGTTGCGAAACAAGTTGAATGAGGAAAGATTTGTCCAATGGAGGAAGCATTGTCAAAATCAAGGGTTTCAGCAGATTAATAAGATTCAAAGGACCTTTATTGGTTTAGGAGGTTTTGATTTGCAACATAGTGCTATGCGGTGCCAATACCCTACAACAAGCGACTAGGCGACACTTAACTTGCGAAGCAGGTTGAATGAAGGATGATTAGATGGATAGAGGACAATCACCACAATCTAGGTTTCCAGTAGATTAATAAGATTCAAAGGCACATGAATGTATTAGGAGTTTTCGATTTGCAACTTATTTCTATGAGGAGCCAATCACACAAAACAAGCAACTGGGCCAAACTTAACTTGCGAAACAAGTTAAATGAGGGAAGATTAGACCAATGGAGGAAGGATTGTGAAAACCAAGGATTTCAGTAGATTAATATAATTCAAAGGCAATTGAATTGATTAGGAGGTTTGGATTTGCAACATAGTGCTATAAGGTGCCAATAACCTACAACAAGCAACTAGGCGGCACATAACTTGCGAAACAGGTTGAATGAAGGAAAATTAGAACAATGGAGGACCATCAC
Source organism: Gynochthodes officinalis (assembly GCA_020080225.1). Taxonomy (NCBI): domain Eukaryota; kingdom Viridiplantae; phylum Streptophyta; class Magnoliopsida; order Gentianales; family Rubiaceae; genus Gynochthodes; species Gynochthodes officinalis. Next base: position 6,102,438 of record CM034622.1, read on the forward strand.
CACAATCTAGGTTTCCAGTAGATTAATAAGATTCAAAGGCACTTGAATGTATTAGGAGTTTTCGATTTGAACCTTGGTGCCATATGGGGCCAAAACACAAAACAAGCAACTAGGCCAAACTTAAGTTGCGAAACAAGTTGAATGAGTGAAGATTAGTCCAATGGAGGAAGCATTGTCAAAACCAAGGGTTTCAGTAGATTAATAAGATTCAAAGGACCTTTAATTGTTTAGGAGGTTTTGATTTGCAGCATAGTGCTATGAGGTGCCAATATCCTACAACAAGCAACTAGGCGACACTTAACTTGCGAAGCAGGTTGAATGAAGGAAGATTAGAACGATGGAGGACCATCTCCACAATCTAGGTTTCCAGAAGATTAATTAGTTTCAAAGGCACTTGAATGTATTAGGAGTTTTCGATTTGCAACTTAGTGCCATGCGGATCCAATCACACAAAACAAGCAACTAGGCCAAACTTAACTTGCGAAACAAGTTGAATCAGGGAAGATTAGACCAATGGAGGAAGTATTGTCAAAACCAAGGGTTTCAGTAGATTAATATGATTCAAAGGCACTTGAATTGATTAGGAGGTTTGGATTTGCAACATAGTGCTATAAGGTGCCAATAACCTACAACAAGCAACTAGGCGGCACTTAACTTGCGAAACAGGTTGAATGAAGGAAGATTAGAACAATGGAGGACCATCACCACAATCTAGGTTTCTAGTAGATTAATAAAATTCAAAGGCACTTGAATGTATTAGGAGATTTCGATTTGCAACTTTGTGCTATATGGGGCCAACAACACAAAACAAGCAATTAGGCCAAACTTAAGTTGCGAAACAAGTTGAATGAGGAAAGATTAGTCCAATGGAGGAAGCATTGTCAAAACCAAGGGTTTCAGCAGATTAATAAGATTCAAAGGACCTTTAATGGTTTAGGAGGTTTTGATTTGCAACATAGTGCTATGAGTTGCCAATATCCTACAACAAGCAACTAGGCGACACTTAACTTGCGAAGCAGGTTGAATGAAGGAAGATTAGAACGATGGAGGACAATCACCACAATCTAGGTTTCCAGTAGATTAATAAGATTCAAAGGCACATGAATGTATTAGGAGTTTTCGATTTGCAACTTATTTCTATGAGGAGCCAATCACACAAAACAAGCAACTGGGCCAAACTTAACTTGCGAAACAAGTTAAATGAGGGAAGATTAGACCAATGGAGGAAGGATTGTCAAAACCAAGGGTTTCAGTAGATTAATATAATTCAAAGGCAATTGAATTGATTAGGAGGTTTGGATTTGCAACATAGTGCTATAAGGTGCCAATAACCTACAACAAGCAACTAGGCGGCACTTAACTTGCGAAATAGGTTGAATGAAGGAAGATTAGAACAATGGAGCACCATCACCACAATCTAGGTTTCTAGTAGATTAATAAAATTCAAAGGCACTTGACTGTATTAGGAGATTTCGATTTGCAACTTGGTGCTATATGGGGCCAACAACACAAAACAAGCAATTAGGCAAAACTTAAGTTGCGAAACAAGTTGAATGAGGAAAGATTTGTCCAATGGAGGAAGCATTGTCAAAATCAAGGGTTTCAGTAGATTAATAAGATTCAAAGGACCTTTAATGGTTTAGGAGGTTTTGATTTGCAACATAGTGCTATGCGGTGCCAATACCCTACAACAAGCGACTAGGCGACACTTAACTTGCGAAGCAGGTTGAATGAAGGATGATTAGAATGATAGAGGACAATCACCACAATCTAGGTTTCCAGTAGATTAATAAGATTCAAAGGCACATGAATGTATTAGGAGTTTTCGATTTGCAACTTATTTCTATGAGGAGCCAATCACACAAAACAAGCAACTGGGCCAAACTTAACTTGAGAAACAAGTTAAATGAGGGAAGATTAGACCAATGTTGGAAGGATTGTCAAAACCAAGGGTTTCAGTAGATTAATATAATTCAAAGGCAATTGAATTGATTAGGAGGTTTGGATTTGCAACATAGTGCTATAAGGTGCCAATAACCTACAACAAGCAACTAGGCGGCACATAACTTGCGAAACAGGTTGAATGAAGGAAGATTAGAACAATGGAGGACCATCACCACAATCTAGGTTTCCAGTAGATTAATAAGATTCAAAGGCACTTGAATGTATTAGAAGTTTTCGATTTGAACCTTGGTGCCATATGGGGCCAAAACACAAAACAAGCAACTAGGCCAAACTTAAGTTGCGAAACAAGTTGAATGAGTGAAGATTAGTCCAATGGAGGAAGCATTGTCAAAACCAAGGGTTTCAGCAGATTAATAAGATTCAAAGGACCTTTAATGGTTTAGGAGGTTTTGATTTGCAACATAGTGCTATGAGGTGCCAATACCCTACAACAAGCAACTAGGCGACACTTAACTTGCGGCGAGTTGAATGAAGGAAGATTAGAACGATGGAGGACCATCACCACAATCTAGGTTTCCAGTAGATTAATTAGTTTCAAAGGCACTTGAATGTATTAGGAGTTTTCGATTTGCAACTTAGTGCCATGCGGATCCAATCACACAAAACAAGCAACTAGGCCAAAGTTAACTTGCGAAACAAGTTGAATCAGGGAAGATTAGACCAATGGAGGAAGTATTGTCAAAACCAAGGGTTTCAGTAGATTAATATGATTCAAAGGCACTTGAATTGATTAGGAGGTTTGGATTTGCAACATAGTGCTATAAGGTGCCAATAACCTACAACAAGCAACTAGCGGCACTTAACTTGAAAGCAAGGTTGAATGAAGGAAGATTAGAACAATGGAGCACCATCACCACAATCTAGGTTTCTAGTAGATTAATAAAATTCAAAGGCACTTGACTGTATTAGGAGATTTCGATTTGCAACTTGGTGCTATATGGGGCCAACAACACAAAACAAGCAATTAGGCCAAACTTAAGTTGCGAAACAAGTTGAATGAGGAAAGATTAGTCCAATGGAGGAAGCATTGTCAAAACCAAGGGTTTCAGCAGATTAATAAGATTCAAAGGACCTTTAATGGTTTAGGAGGTTTTGATTTGCAACATAGTGCTATGAGGTGCCAATACCCTACAACAAGCAACTAGGCGACACTTAACTTGCGAAGCAGGTTGAATGAAGGAAGATTAGAACGATAGAGGACAATCACCACAATCTAGGTTTCCAGTAGATTAATAAGATTCAAAGGCACATGAATGTATTAGGAGTTTTCGATTTGCAACTTATTTCTATGAGGAGCCAATCACACAAAACAAGCAACTGGGCCAAACTTAACTTGCGAAACAAGTTAAATGAGGGAAGATTAGACCAATGGAGGAAGGATTGTCAAAACCAAGGGTTTCAGTAGATTAATATAATTCAAAGGCAATTGAATTGATTAGGAGGTTTGGATTTGCAACATAGTGCTATAAGGTGCCAATAACCTACAACAAGCAACTAGGCGGCACTTAACTTGCGAAACAGGTTGAATGAAGGAAGATTAGAACAATGGAGGACCATCACCACAATCTAGGTTTCTAGTAGATTAATAAAATTCAAAGGCACTTGAATGTATTAGGAGATTTCGATTTGCAACTTGGTGCTATATGGGGCCAACAACACAAAACAAGCAATTAGGCCAAACTTAAGTTGCGAAACAAGTTGAATGAGGAAAGATTAGTCCAATGGAGGAAGCATTGTCAAAACCAAGGGTTTCAGCAGATTAATAAGATTCAAAGGACCTTTAATGGTTTAGGAGGTTTTGATTTGCAACATAGTGCTATGAGGTGCCAATACCCTACAACAAGCGACTAGGCGACACTTAACTTGCGAAGCAGGTTGAATGATGGAAGATTAGAACGATAGAGGACAATCACCACAATCTAGGTTTCCAGTAGATTAATAAGATTTAAAGGCACATGAATGTATTAGGCGTTTTCGATTTGCAACTTATTTCTATGAGGAGCCAATCACACAAAACAAGCAACTGGGCCAAACTTAACTTGCGAAACAAGTTAAATGAGGGAAGATTAGACCAATGGAGGAAGGATTGTCAAAACCAAGGGTTTCAGTAGATTAATATAATTCAAAGGCAATTGAATTGATTAGGAGGTTTGGATTGGCAACATAGTGCTATAAGGTGCCAATAACCTACAACAAGCAACTAGGCGGCACATAACTTGCGAAACAGGTTGAATGAAGGAAGATTAGAACAATGGAGGACCATCACCACAATCTAGGTTTCCAGTAGATTAATAAGATTCAAAGACACTTGAATGTATTAGGAGTTTTCGATTTGAACCTTGGTGCCATATGGGGCCAAAACACAAAACAAGCAACTAGGCCAAACTTAAGTTGCGAAACAAGTTGAATGAGTGAAGATTAGTCCAATGGAGGAAGCATTGTCAAAACCAAGGGTTTCAGTAGATTAATAAGATTCAAAGGACCTTTAATGGTTTAGGAGGTTTTGATTTGCAACATAGTGCTATGCGGTTCCAATACCCTACAACAAGCGACTAGGCGATATTTAACTTGCGAAGCAGGTTGAATGAAGGAAGATTAGAACGATGGAGGACCATCACCACAATCTAGGTTTCCAGTAGATTAATTAGTTTCAAAGGCACTTGAATGTATTAGGAGTTTTCGATTTGCAACTTAGTGCCATGCGGATCCAATCACACAAAACAAGCAACTAGGCCAAACTTAACTTGCGAAACAAGTTGAATCAGGGAAGATTAGACCAATGGAGGAAGTATTGTCAAAACCAAGGGTTTCAGTAGATTAATATGATTCAAAGGCACTTGAATTGATTAGGAGGTTTGGATTTGCAACATAGTGCTAAAAGGTGCCAATAACCTACAACAAGCAACTAGGCGGCACTTAACTTGCGAAACAGGTTGAATGAAGGAAGATTAGAACAATGGAGGACCATCACCACAATCTAGGTTTCTAGTAGATTAATAAAATTCAAAGGCACTTGAATGTATTAGGAGATTTCGATTTGCAACTTTGTGCTATATGGGGCCAACAACACAAAACAAGCAATTAGGCCAAACTTAAGTTGCGAAACAAGTTGAATGAGGAAAGATTAGTCCAATGGAGGAAGCATAGTCAAAACCAAGGGTTTCATTACATTAATATAATTCAAAGGCAATTGAATTGATTAGGAGGTTTCGATTTGCAACATAGTGCTATAAGGTGCCAATAACCTACAACAAGCAACTAGGCGACACTTAACTTGCGAAGCAGGTTGAATGAAGGAAGATTAGAACGATGGAGGACAATCACCACAATCTAGGTTTCCAGTAGATTAATAAGATTCAAAGGCACATGAATGTATTAGGAGTTTTCGATTTGCAACTTATTTCTATGAGGAGCCAATCACACAAAACAAGCAACTGGGCCAAACTTAACTTGCGAAACAAGTTAAATGAGGGAAGATTAGACCAATGGAGGAAGTATTGTCAAAACCAAGGGTTTCAGTAGATTAATAAGATTCAAAGGCACTCGAATTGATTAGGAAGTTTGGATTTGCAACGTATTGCTATAAGGTGCCAGTAACCTACAACAAGCAACTAGGCGGCACTTAACTTGCGAAACAGGTTGAATGACGGAAGATTAGAACAATGGAGCACCATCACCACAATCTAGGTTTCTAGTAGATTAATAAAATTCAAAGGCACTTGAATGTATTAGGAGATTTCGATTTGCAACTTGGTGCTATATGGGGCCAACAACACAAAACAAGCAATTAGGCCAAACTTAAGTTGCGAAACAAGTTGAATGAGGAAAGATTAGTCCAATGGAGGAAGCATTGTCAAAACCAAGGGTTTCAGCAGATTAATAAGATTCAAAGGACCTTTAATGGTTTAGGAGGTTTTGATTTGCAACATAGTGCTATGAGGTGCCAATACCTACAACAAGCAACTAGGCGACACTTAACTTGCGAAGCATGTTGAATGAAGGAAGATTAGAACGATAGAGGACAATCACCACAATCTAGGTTTCTAGTAGATTAATAAGATTCAAAGGCACATGAATGTATTAGGAGTTTTCGATTTGCAACTTATTTCTATGAGGAGCCAATCACACAAAACAAGCAACTAGGCCAAACTTAACTTGCGAAACAAGTTAAATGAGGGAAGATTAGACCAATGGAGGAAGGATTGTCAAAACCAAGGGTTTCAGTAGATTAATATAATTCAAAGGCAATTGAATTGATTAGGAGGTTTGGATTGGCAACATAGTGCTATAAGGTGCCAATAACCTACAACAAGCAACTAGGCGGCACATAACTTGCGAAACAGGTTGAATGAAGGAAGATTAGAACAATGGAGGACCATCACCACAATCTAGGTTTCAGTAGATTAATAAGATTCAAAGGCACTTGAATGTATTAGGAGTTTCGATTTGAACCTTGGTGCCATATGGGGCCAAAACACAAAACAAGCAACTAGGCCAAACTTAAGTTGCGAAACAAGTTGAATGAGTGAAGATTAGTCCAATGGAGGAAGCATTGTCAAAACCAAGGGTTTCAGTAGATTAATAAGATTCAAAGGACCTTTAATTGTTTAGGAGGTTTTGATTTGCAACATAGTGCTATGAGGTGCCAATATCCTACAACAAGCAACTAGGCGACACTTAACTTGCGAGCGAGTTGAATGAAGGAAGATTAGAACGATGGAGGACCATCACCACAATCTAGGTTTCCAGTAGATTAATTAGTTTCAAAGGCACTTGAATGTATTAGGAGTTTTCGATTTGCAACTTAGTGCCATGCGGATCCAATCACACAAAACAAGCAACTAGGCCAAACTTAACTTGCGAAACAAGTTGAATCAGGGAAGATTAGACCAATGGAGGAAGTATTGTCAAAACCCAGGGTTTGATGAGATTAATATGATTCAAAGGCACTTGAATTGATTAGGAGGTTTGGATTTGCAACATAGTGCTATAAGGTGCCAATAACCTACAACAAGCAACTAGGCGGCACTTAACTTGCGAAACAGGTTGAATGAAGGAAGATTAGAACAATGGAGCACCATCACCACAATCTAGGTTTCTAGTAGATTAATAAAATTCAAAGGCACTTGAATGTATTAGGAGATTTCGATTTGCAACTTGGTGCTATATGGGGCCAACAACACAAAACAAGCAATTAGGCCAAACTTAAGTTGCGAAACAAGTTGAATGAGGAAAGATTAGTCCAATGGAGGAAGCATTGTCAAAACCAAGGGTTTCAGCAGATTAATAAGATTCAAAGGACCTTTAATGGTTTAGGAGGTTTTGATTTGCAACATAGTGCTATGAGGTGCCAATATCCTACAACAAGCAACTAGGCGACACTTAACTTGCGAAGCAGGTTGAATGAAGGAAGATTAGAACGATAGAGGACAATCACCACAATCTAGGTTTCCAGTAGATTAATAAGATTCAAAGGCACATGAATGTATTAGGAGTTTTCGATTTGCAACTTATTTCTATGAGGAGCCAATCACACAAAACAAGCAACTGGGCCAAACTTAACTTGCGAAACAAGTTAAATGAGGGAAGATTAGACCAATGGAGGAAGGATTGTCAAAACCAAGGGTTTCAGTAGATTAATATAATTCAAAGGCAATTGAATTGATTAGGAGGTTTGGATTTGCAACATAGTGCTATAAGGTGCCAATAACCTACAACAAGCAACTAGGCGGCACTTAACTTGCGAAACAGGTTGAATGAAGGAAGATTAGAACAATGGAGCACCATCACCACAATCTAGGTTTCTAGTAGATTAATAAAATTCAAAGGCACTTGACTGTATTAGGAGATTTCGATTTGCAACTTGGTGCTATATGGGGCCAACAACACAAAACAAGCAATTAGGCCAAACTTAAGTTGCGAAACAAGTTGAATGAGGAAAGATTTGTCCAATGGAGGAAGCATTGTCAAAATCAAGGGTTTCAGCAGATTAATAAGATTCAAAGGACCTTTAATGGTTTAGGAGGTTTTGATTTGCAACATAGTGCTATGCGGTGCCAATACCCTACAACAAGCGACTAGGCGACACTTAACTTGCGAAGCAGGTTGAATGAAGGATGATTAGAATGATAGAGGACAATCACCACAATCTAGGTTTCCAGTAGATTAATAAGATTCAAAGGCACATGAATGTATTAGGAGTTTTCGATTTGCAACTTATTTCTATGAGGAGCCAATCACACAAAACAAGCAACTGGGCCAAACTTAACTTGCGAAACAAGTTAAATGAGGGAAGATTAGACCAATGTTGGAAGGATTGTCAAAACCAAGGGTTTCGGTAGATTAATATAATTCAAAGGCAATTGAATTGATTAGGAGGTTTGGATTTGCAACATAGTGCTATAAGGTGCCAATAACCTACAACAAGCAACTAGCGGCACATAACTTGCGAAAGCAGTTGAATGAAGGAAGATTAGAACAATGGAGCACCATCACCACAATCTAGGTTTCTAGTAGATTAATAAAATTCAAAGGCACTTGAATGTATTAGGAGTTTTCGATTTGAACCTTGGTGCTATATGGGGCCAACAACACAAAACAAGCAACTAGGCCAAACTTAAGTTGCGAAACAAGTTGAATGAGGGAAGATTAGTCCAATGGAGGAAGCATTGTCAAAACCAAGGGTTTCAGTAGATTAATAAGATTCAAAGGACCTTTAATTGGTTAGGAGGTTTTGATTTGCAGCATAGTGCTATGAGGTGCCAATATCCTACAACAAGCAACTAGGCGCCAGTTAACTTGCGAAGCAGGTTGAATGAAGGAAGATTAGAACGATGGAGGACCATCACCACAATCTAGGTTTCCAGTAGATTAATTAGTTTCAAAGGCACTTGAATGTATTAGGAGTTTTCGATTTGCAACTTAGTGCCATGCGGATCCAATCACACAAAACAAGCAACTAGGCCAAAGTTAACTTGCGAAACAAGTTGAATCAGGGAAGATTAGACCAATGGAGGAAGTATTGTCAAAACCAAGGCTTTGAGAAGATTAATATGATTCAAAGGCACTTGAATTGATTAGGAGGTTTGGATTTGCAACATAGTGCTATAAGGTGCCAATAACCTACAACAAGCAACTAGGCGGCACTTAACTTAAAGCGAGTTGAATGAAGGAAGATTAGAACAATGGAGGACCATCACCACAATCTAGGTTTCTAGTAGATTAATAAAATTCAAAGGCACTTGAATGTATTAGGAGATTTCGATTTGCAACTTTGTGCTATATGGGGCCAACAACACAAAACAAGCAATTAGGCCAAACTTAAGTTGCGAAACAAGTTGAATGAGGAAAGATTAGTCCAATGGAGGAAGCATTGTCAAAACCAAGGGTTTCAGCAGATTAATAAGATTCAAAGGACCTTTAATGGTTTAGGAGGTTTTGATTTGCAACATAGTGCTATGAGGTGCCAATAACCTACAACAAGCGACTAGGCGACACTTAACTTGCGAAGCAGGTTGAATGAAGGAAGATTAGAACGATAGAGGACAATCACCACAATCTAGGTTTCCAGTAGATTAATAAGATTCAAAGGCACATGAATGAATTAGGAGTTTTCGATTTGCAACTTATTTCTATGAGGAGCCAATCACACAAAACAAGCAACTGGGCCAAACTTAACTTGCGAAACAAGTTAAATGAGGGAAGATTAGACCAATGGAGGAAGGATTGTCAAAACCAAGGGTTTCAGTAGATTAATATGATTCAAAGGCACTTGAATTGATTAGGAGGTTTGGATTTGCAACATAGTGCTATAAGGTGCCAATAACATACAACAAGCAACTCGGCAGCACTTAACTTGCGAAACAGGTTGAATGAAGGAAGATTAGAACAATGGCTGACCATCACCACAATCTAGGTTTCTAGTAGATTATTAATATTCAAAGGCACTTGAATGTATTAGGAGTCTTCGATTTGCAACTTGGTGCTATATGGGGCCAACAACAAAAAACAAGCAACTAGGCCAAACTTAACTTCCGAAACAAGTTGACTGAGGGAAGATTAGTCCAATGGAGGAAGCATTGTCAAAACCAAGGGTTTCAGTAGATTAATAAGATTCAAAGGACCTTTAATTGTTTAGGAGGTTTTGAGTTGCAACATAGTGCTATGAGGTGCCAATATCCTACAACAAGCAACTAGGCGACTCTTAAGTTAAGCGAGTTGAATGAAGGAAGATTAGAACGATGGAGGACAATCACCACAATCTAGGTTTCCAGTAGATTAATAAGATTCAAAGGCACTTGAATGTATTAGGAGTTTTCGATTTGCAACTTATTTCTATGAGGAGCCAATCACACAAAACAAGCAACTAGGCCAAACTTAACTTGCGAAAGAAGTTGAATGAGGGAAGATTAGACCAATGGAGGAAGGATTGTCAAACCAAGGGTTTATGAGATTAATATAATTCAAAGGCAATTGAATTGATTAGGAGGTTTGGATTTGCAACATAGTGCTATAAGGTGCCAATAACCTACAACAAGCAACTAGGCGGCACATAACTTGCGAAACAGGTTGAATGAAGGAAGATTAGAACAATGGAGGACCATCACCACAATCTAGGTTTCCAGTAGATTAATAAGATTCAAAGACACTTGAATGTATTAGGAGTTTTCGATTTGAACCTTGGTGCCATATGGGGCCAAAACACAAAACAAGCAACTAGGCCAAACTTAAGTTGCGAAACAAGTTGAATGAGTGAAGATTAGTCCAATGGAGGAAGCATTGTCAAAACCAAGGGTTTCAGTAGATTAATAAGATTCAAAGGACCTTTAATTGTTTAGGAGGTTTTGATTTGCAGCATAGTGCTATGAGGTGCCAATATCCTACAACAAGCAACTAGGCGGCACTTAACTTGCGAAGCAGGTTGAATGAAGGAAGATTAGAACGATGGAGGACCATCACCACAATCTAGGTTTCTAGTAGATTAATAAAATTCAAAGGCACTTGAATGTATTAGGAGATTTCGATTTGCAACTTGGTGCTATATGGGGCCAACAACACAAAACAAGCCATTAGGCCAAACTTAAGTTGCGAAACAAGTTGAATGAGGAAAGATTTGTCCAATGGAGGAAGCATTGTCAAAATCAAGGGTTTCAGCAGATTAATAAGATTCAAAGGACCTTTAATGGTTTAGGAGGTTTTGATTTGCAACATAGTGCTATGCGGTGCCAATACCCTACAACAAGCGACTAGGCGACACTTAACTTGCGAAGCAGGTTGAATGAAGGATGATTAGAATGATAGAGGACAATCACCACAATCTAGGTTTCCAGTAGATTAATAAGATTCAAAGGCACATGAATGTATTAGGAGTTTTCGATTTGCAACTTATTTCTATGAGGAGCCAATCACACAAAACAAGCAACTGGGCCAAACTTAACTTGCGAAACAAGTTAAATGAGGGAAGATTAGACCAATGGAGGAAGGATTGTCAAAACCAAGGGTTTCAGTAGATTAATATAATTCAAAGGCAATTGAATTGATTAGGAGGTTTGGATTTGCAACATAGTGCTATAAGGTGCCAATAACCAACAACAAGCAACTAGGCGGCACATAATTTGCGAAACAGGTTGAATGAAGGAAGATTAGAACAATGGAGGACCATCACCACAATCTAGGTTTCCAGTAGATTAATAAGATTCAAAGGCACTTGAATGTATTAGGAGTTTTCGATTTGAACCTTGGTGCCATATGGGGCCAAAACACAAAACAAGCAACTAGGCCAAACTTAAGTTGCGAAACAAGTTGAATGAGTGAAGATTAGTCCAATGGAGGAAGGATTGTCAAAACCAAGGGTTTGTGAGATTAATAAGATTCAAAGGACCTTTAATGGTTTAGGAGGTTTTGATTTGCAACATAGTGCTATGAGGTGCCAATACCCTACAACAAGCAACTAGGCGACACTTAACTTGCGAAGCAGGTTGAATGAAGGAAGATTAGAACGATGGAGGACCATCACCACAATCTAGGTTTCCAGTAGATTAATTAGTTTCAAAGGCACTTGAATGTATTAGGAGTTTTCGATTTGCAACTTAGTGCCATGCGGATCCAATCACACAAAACAAGCAACTAGGCCAAAGTTAACTTGCGAAACAAGTTGAATCAGGGAAGATTAGACCAATGGAGGAAGTATTGTCAAAACCAAGGGGTTGATGAATTAATATGATTCAAAGGCACCTGAATTGATTAGGAGGTTTGGATTTGCAACATAGTGCTATAAGGTGCCAATAACCTACAACAAGCAACTAGGCGGCACTTAACTTGCGAAACAGGTTGAATGAAGGAATATTAGAACAATGGAGCACCATCACCACAATCTAGGTTTCTAGTAGATTAATAAAATTCAAAGGCACTTGACTGTATTAGGAGATTTCGATTTGCAACTTGGTGCTATATGGGGCCAACAACACAAAACAAGCAATTAGGCCAAACTTAAGTTGCGAAACAAGTTGAATGAGGAAAGATTAGTCCAATGGAGGAAGCATTGTCAAAACCAAGGGTTTCAGCAGATTAATAAGATTCAAAGGACCTTTAATGGTTTAGGAGGTTTTGATTTGCAACATAGTGCTATGAGGTGCCAATACCCTACAACAAGCGACTAGGCGACACTTAACTTGCGAAGCAGGTTGAATGAAGGAAGATTAGAACGATAGAGGACAATCACCACAATCTAGGTTTCCAGTAGATTAATAAGATTCAAAGTCACATTAATGTATTAGGAGTTTTCGATTTGCAACTTATTTCTATGAGGAGCCAATCACACAAAACAAGCAACTGGGCCAAACTTAACTTGCGAAACAAGTTAAATGAGGGAAGATTAGACCAATGGAGGAAAGATTGTCAAAACCAAGGGTTTCAGTAGATTAATATAATTCAAAGGCAATTGAATTGATTAGGAGGTTTGGATTTGCAACATAGTGCTATAAGGTGCCAATAACCTACAACAAGCAACTAGGCGGCACTTAACTTGCGAAACAGGTTGAATGAAGGAAGATTAGAACAATGGAGCACCATCACCACAATCTAGGTTTCTAGTAGATTAATAAAATTCAAAGGCACTTGACTGTATTAGGAGATTTCGATTTGCAACTTGGTGCTTTATGGGCCAACAACACATATCAAACAATTAGATCAATCTTATGTTGCGAAATAAGTTGAACGAGGTAAGATTTGTCCAATGGAGGAAGCATTGTCAAAATCAAGGGTTTCAGTAGATTAATAAGATTCAAAGGACCTTTAATGGTTTAGGAGGTTTTGATTTGCAACATAGTGCTATGCGGTGCCAATACCCTACAACAAGCGACTAGGCGACACTTAACTTGCGAAGCAGGTTGAATGAAGGATGATTAGAATGATAGAGGACAATCACCACAATCTAGGTTTCCAGTAGATTAATAAGATTCAAAGGCACATGAATGTATTAGGAGTTTTCGATTTGCAACTTATTTCTATGAGGAGCCAATCACACAAAACAAGCAACTGGGCCAAACTTAACTTGCGAAACAAGTTAAATGAGGGAAGATTAGACCAATGGAGGAAGAATTGTCAAAACCAAGGGTTTCAGTAGATTAATATAATTCAAAGGCAATTGAATTGATTAGGAGGTTTGGATTGGCAACATAGTGCTATAAGGTGCCAATAACCTACAACAAGCAACTAGGCGGCACATAACTTGCGAAACAGGTTGAATGAAGGAAGATTAGAACAATGGAGGACCATCACCACAATCTAGGTTTCCAGTAGATTAATAAGATTCAAAGACACTTGAATGTATTAGGAGTTTTCGATTTGAACCTTGGTGCCATATGGGGCCAAAACACAAAACAAGCAACTAGGCCAAACTTAAGTTGCGAAACAAGTTGAATGAGTGAAGATTAGTCCAATGGAGGAAGCATTGTCAAAACCAAGGGTTTGATGAGATTAATAAGATTCAAAGGACCTTTAATTGTTTAGGAGGTTTTGATTTGCAGCATAGTGCTATGAGGTGCCAATATCCTACAACAAGCAACTAGGCGACACTTAACTTGCGAAGCAGGTTGAATGAAGGAAGATTAGAACGATGGAGGACCATCACCACAATCTAGGTTTCCAGTAGATTAATTAGTTTCAAAGGCACTTGAATGTATTAGGAGTTTTCGATTTGCAACTTAGTGCCATGCGGATCCAATCACACAAAACAAGCAACTAGGCCAAAGTTAACTTGCGAAACAAGTTGAATCAGGGAAGATTAGACCAATGGAGGAAGTATTGTCAAAACCAAGGGTTTGATAGATTAATATGATTCAAAGGCACTTGAATTGATTAGGAGGTTTGGATTTGCAACATAGTGCTATAAGGTGCCAATAACCTACAACAAGCAACTAGGCGGCACTTAACTTGCGAAACAGGTTGAATGAAGGAAGATTAGAACAATGGAGCACCATCACCACAATCTAGGTTTCTAGTAGATTAATAAAATTCAAAGGCACTTGACTGTATTAGGAGATTTCGATTTGCAACTTGGTGCTATATGGGGCCAACAACACAAAACAAGCAATTAGGCCAAACTTAAGTTGCGAAACAAGTTGAATGAGTGAAGATTAGTCCAATGGAGGAAGCATTGTCAAAACCAAGGGTTTCATTGATTAATAAGATTCAAAGGACCTTTAATGGTTTAGGAGGTTTTGATTTGCAACATAGTGCTATGAGGTGCCAATAACCTACAACAAGCGACTAGGCGACACTTAACTTGTAAGCGAGTTGAATGAAGGAAGATTAGAACGATAGAGGACAATCACCACAATCTACGTTTCCAGTAGATTAATAAGATTCAAAGGCACATGAATGTATTAGCAGTTTCGATTTGCAACTTATTTCTATGAGGAGCCAATCACACAAAACAAGCAACTAGGCCAAACTTAACTTGCGAAACAAGTTAAATGAAGGAAGTTTAGAACAATTGTGGAAGGATGGTGAATACCATTGGTTTGATTAGATTAATATAAATAAATCGCAATTGAATTGATTAGGAGGTTTGGATTTGCAACATAGCGCTATAAGGTGCCAATAACCTACAACAAGCAACTAGGCGGCACTTAACTTGTGAAATAGGTTGAATGAAGGAAGATTAGAACAATGGAGGACCATCACCACAATCTAGGTTTCCAGTAGATTAATAAGATTCAAAGGCACTTGAATGTATTAGGAGTTTTCGATTTGAACCTTGGTGCCATATGGGGCCAAAACACAAAACAAGCAACTAGGCCAAACTTAAGTTGCGAAACAAGTTGAATGAGTGAAGATTAGCCCAATGGAGGAAGCATTGTCAAAACCAAGGGTTTCAGTAGATTAATAAGATTCAAAGGACCTTTAATTGTTTAGGAGGTTTTGATTTGCAGCATAGTGCTATGAGGTGCCAATATCCTACAACAAGCAACTAGGCGACACTTAACTTGCAGCGAGTTGAATGAAGGAAGATTAGAACGATGGAGGACCATCACCACAATCTAGGTTTCCAGTAGATTAATTAGTTTCAAAGGCACTTGAATGTATTAGGAGTTTTCGATTTGCAACTTAGTGCCATGCGGATCCAATCACACAAAACAAGCAACTAGGCCAAAGTTAACTTGCGAAACAAGTTGAATCAGGGAAGATTAGACCAATGGAGGAAGTATTGTCAAAACCAAGGGTTTCAGTAGATTAATATGATTCAAAGGCACTTGAATTGATTAGGAGGTTTGGATTTGCAACATAGTGCTATAAGGTGCCAATAACCTACAACAAGCAACTAGGCGGCACTTAACTTGCGAAACAGGTTGAATGAAGGAAGATTAGAACAATGGAGCACCATCACCACAATCTAGGTTTCTAGTAGATTAATAAAATTCAAAGGCACTTGACTGTATTAGGAGATTTCGATTTGCAACTTGGTGCTATATGGGGCCAACAACACAAAACAAGCAATTAGGCCAAACTTAAGTTGCGAAACAAGTTGAATGAGGAAAGATTTGTCCAATGGAGGAAGCATTGTCAAAACCAAGGGTTTCAGCAGATTAATAAGATTCAAAGGACCTTTAATGGTTTAGGAGGTTTTGATTTGCAACATAGTGCTATGAGGTGCCAATACCCTACAACAAGCAACTAGGCGACACTTAACTTGCGAAGCAGGTTGAATGAAGGAAGATTAGAACGATGGAGGACCATCACCACAATCTAGGTTTCCAGTAGATTAATTAGTTTCAAAGGCACTTGAATGTATTAGGAGTTTTCGATTTGCAACTTATTTCTATGAGGAGCCAATCACACAAAACAAGCAACTGGGCCAAACTTAACTTGCGAAACAAGTTAAATGAGGGAAGATTAGACCAATGGAGGAAAGATTGTCAAAACCAAGGGTTTCAGTAGATTAATATAATTCAAAGGCAATTGAATTGATTAGGAGGTTTGGATTTGCAACATAGTGCTATAAGGTGCCAATAACCTACAACAAGCAACTAGGCGGCACTTAACTTGCGAAACAGGTTGAATGAAGGAAGATTAGAACAATGGAGCACCATCACCACAATCTAGGTTTCTAGTAGATTAATAAGATTCAAAGGCACTTGAATGTATTAGGAGATTTCGATTTGCAACTTGGTGCTATATGGGGCCAACAACACAAAACAAGCAATTAGGCCAAACTTAAGTTGCGAAACAAGTTGAATGAGGAAAGATTAGTCCAATGGAGGAAGCATTGTCAAAACCAAGGGTTTCATTGATTAATAAGATTCAAAGGACCTTTAATGGTTTAGGAGGTTTTGATTTGCAACATAGTGCTATGCGGTGCCAATACCCTACAACAAGCGACTAGGCGACACTTAACTTGCGAAGCAGGTTGAATGAAGGATGATTAGAATGATAGAGGACAATCACCACAATCTAGGTTTCCAGTAGATTAATAAGATTCAAAGGCACATGAATGTATTAGGAGTTTTCGATTTGCAACTTATTTCTATGAGGAGCCAATCACACAAAACAAGCAACTGGGCCAAACTTAACTTGCGAAACAAGTTAAATGAGGGAAGATTAGACCAATGGAGGAAGGATTTTCAAAACCAAGGGTTTGATAGATTAATATAATTCAAAGGCAATTGAATTGATTAGGAGGTTTGGATTGGCAACATAGTGCTATAAGGTGCCAATAACCTACAACAAGCAACTAGGCACATAACTTGCGAAACAGGTTGAATGAAGGAAGATTAGAACAATGGAGGACCATCACCACAATCTAGGTTTCCAGTAGATTAATAAGATTCAAAGACACTTGAATGTATTAGGAGTTTTCGATTTGAACCTTGGTGCCATATGGGGCCAAAACACAAAACAAGCAACTAGGCCAAACTTAAGTTGCGAAACAAGTTGAATGAGTGAAGATTAGTCCAATGGAGGAAGCATTGTCAAAACCAAGGGTTTCAGTAGATTAATAAGATTCAAAGGACCTTTAATTGTTTAGGAGGTTTTGATTTGCAGCATAGTGCTATGAGGTGCCAATATCCTACAACAAGCAACTAGGCGACACTTAACTTGCGAAGCAGGTTGAATGAAGGAAGATTAGAACGATGGAGGACCATCACCACAATCTAGGTTTCCAGTAGATTAATTAGTTTCAAAGGCACTTGAATGTATTAGGAGTTTTCGATTTGCAACTTAGTGCCATGCGGATCCAATCACACAAAACAAGCAACTAGGCCAAAGTTAACTTGCGAAACAAGTTGAATCAGGGAAGATTAGACCAATGGAGGAAGTATTGTCAAAACCAAGGGTTTCAGTAGATTAATATGATTCAAAGGCACTTGAATTGATTAGGAGGTTTGGATTTGCAACATAGTGCTATAAGGTGCCAATAACCTACAACAAGCAACTAGGCGGCACTTAACTTGCGAAACAGGTTGAATGAAGGAAGATTAGAACAATGGAGCACCATCACCACAATCTAGGTTTCTAGTAGATTAATAAAATTCAAAGGCACTTGACTGTATTAGGAGATTTCGATTTGCAACTTGGTGCTATATGGGGCCAACAACACAAAACAAGCAATTAGGCCAAACTTAAGTTGCGAAACAAGTTGAATGAGGAAAGATTAGTCCAATGGAGGAAGCATTGTCAAAACTAAGGGTTTCAGCAGATTAATAAGATTCAAAGGACCTTTAATGGTTTAGGAGGTTTTGATTTGTAACATAGTGCTATGAGGTGCCAATACCCTACAACAAGCAACTAGGCGACACTTAACTTGCGAAGCAGGTTGAATGAATGAAGATTAGAACGATAGAGGACAATCACCACAATCTAGGTTTCCAGTAGATTAATAAGATTCAAAGGCACATGAATGTATTAGGAGTTTTCGATTTGCAACTTATTTCTATGAGGAGCCAATCACACAAAACAAGCAACTGGGCCAAACTTAATTTGCGAAACAAGTTAAATGAGGGAAGATTAGACCAATGGAGGAAGGATTGTCAAAACCAAGGGTTTCAGTAGATTAATATAATTCAAAGGCAATTGAATTGATTAGGAGGTTTGGATTTGCAACATAGTGCTATGAGGTGCCAATATCCTACAACAAGCAACTAGGCGACACTTAACTTGCGAAGCAGGTTGAATGAAGGAAGATTAGAACGATGGAGGACCATCACCACAATCTAGGTTTCCAGTAGATTAATAAGATTCAAAGGCACTTGAATGTATTAGGAGTTTTCGATTTGAACCTTGGTGCCATATGGGGCCAAAACACAAAACAAGCAACTAGGCCAAACTTAAGTTGCGAAACAAGTTGAATGAGGAAAGATTAGTCCAATGGAGGAAGCATTGTCAAAACCAAGGGTTTCAGTAGAGTAATAAGATTCAAAGGACCTTTAATTGTTTAGGAGGTTTTGATTTGCAACATAGTGCTATGAGGTGCCAATATCGTACAACCAGCAACTAGGCGACACTTAAGTTGGGAAGCAGGTTGAATGAAGGAAGATTAGAACGATGGAGGACAATCACCACAATCTAGGTTTCCAGTAGATTAATAAGATTCAAAGGCACTTGAATGTATTAGGAGTTTTCGATTTGCAACTTAGTGCCTTGCGGATCCAATCACACAAAACAAGCAACTAGGCCAAACTTAACTTGCAAAACAAGTTGAATCAGGGAAGATTAGACCAATGGAGGAAGTATTGTCAAAACCAAGGGTTTCAGTAGATTAATATGATTCAAAGGCACTTGAATTGATTAGGAGGTTTGGATTTGCAACATAGTGCTAAAAGGTGCCAATAACCTACAACAAGCAACTAGGCGGCACTTAACTTGCGAAACAGGTTGAATGAAGGAAGATTAGAACAATGGAGGACCATCACCACAATCTAGGTTTCCAGTAGATTAATAAGATTCAAAGGCACTTGAATGTATTAGGAGTTTTCGATTTGAACCTTGGTGCCATATGGGGCCAAAACACAAAACAAGCAACTAGGCCAAACTTAAGTTGCGAAACAAGTTGAATGAGTGAAGATTAGCCCAATGGAGGAAGCATTGTCAAAACCAAGGGTTTCAGTAGATTAATAAGATTCAAAGGACCTTTAATTGTTTAGGAGGTTTTGATTTGTAGCATAGTGCTATGAGGTGCCAATATCCTACAACAAGCAACTAGGCGACACTTAACTTGCGAAGCAAGTTGAATGAAGGAAGATTAGAACAATGGACGACCATCACCACAATCTAGGTTTCTAGTAGATTAATAAAATTCAAAAGCACTTGAATGTATTAGGAGATTTCGATTTGCAACTTTGTGCTATATGGGGCCAACAACACAAAACAAGCAATTAGGCCAAACTTAAGTTGCGAAACAAGTTGAATGAGGAAAGATTAGTCCAATGGAGGAAGCATTGTCAAAACCAAAGGTTTCATTGATTAATAAGATTCAAAGGACCTTTAATTGTTTAGGAGGTTTTGATTTGCAACATATTGCGATGAGGTGCCAATATCCGACAACAAGCAACTAGGCGACACTTAACTTGCGAAGCAGGTTGAATGAAGGAAGATTAGAACGATAGAGGACAATCACCACAATCTAGGTTTCCAGTAGATTAATAAGATTCAAAGGCACTTGAATGTATTAGGAGTTTTCGATTTGCAACTTATTTCTATGAGGAGCCAATCACACAAAACAAGTAACTAGGCCAAACTTAACTTGCGAAACAAGTTGAATGAGGGAAGATTAGACCAATGGAGGAAGGATTGTCAAAACCAAGGGTTTCAGTAGATTAATATAATTCAAAGGCAATTGAATTGATTAGGAGGTTTGGATTTGCAACATAGTGCTATAAGGTGCGAATAACCTACAACAAGCAACTAGGCGGCACTTAACTTGCGAAACAGGCTGAATGAAGGAAGATTAGAACAATGGAGGACCATCACCACAATCTAGGTTTCCAGTAGATTAATAAGATTCAAAGGCACTTGAATGTATTAGGAGTTTTCGATTTGAACCTTGGTGCCATATGGGGCCAAAACACAAAACAAGCAACTAGGCCAAACTTAAGTTGCGAAACAAGTTGAATGAGTGAAGATTAGTCCAATGGAGGAAGCATTGTCAAAACCAAGGGTTTCAGTAGATTAATAAGATTCAAAGGACCTTTAATTGTTTAGGAGGTTTTGATTTGCAGCATAGTGCTATGAGGTGCCAATATCCTACAACAAGCAACTAGGCGACACTTAACTTGCGAAGCAGGTTGAATGAAGGAAGATTAGAACGATGGAGGACCATCACCACAATCTAGGTTTCGAGTAGATTAATTAGTTTCAAAGGCACTTGAATGTATTAGGAGTTTTCGATTTGCAACTTAGTGCCATGCGGATCCAATCACACAAAACAAGCAACTAGGCCAAAGTTAACTTGCGAAACAAGTTGAATCAGGGAAGATTAGACCAATGGAGGAAGTATTGTCAAAACCAAGGGTTTCAGTAGATTAATATGATTCAAAGGCACTTGAATTGATTAGGAGGTTTGGATTTGCAACATAGTGCTATAAGGTGCCAATAACCTACAACAAGCAACTAGGCGGCACATAACTTGCGAAACAGGTTGAATGAAGGAAGATTAGAACAATGGAGCACCATCACCACAATCTAGGTTTCTAGTAGATTAATAAAATTCAAAGGCACTTGACTGTATTAGGAGATTTCGATTTGCAACTTGGTGCTATATGGGGCCAACAACACAAAACAAGCAATTAGGCCAAACTTAAGTTGCGAAACAAGTTGAATGAGGAAAGATTAGTCCAATGGAGGAAGCATTGTCAAAACCAAGGGTTTCATTAGATTAATAAGATACAAAGGACCTTTAATGGTTTAGGAGGTTTTGATTTGCAACATAGTGCTATGTGGTGCCAATACCTACAACAAGCGACTAGGCGACACTTAACGAGTTGAATGAAGGAAGATTAGAACGATAGAGGACAATCACCACAATCTAGGTTTCAGTAGATTAATAAGATTCAAAGGCACATGAATGTATTAGGAGTTTTCGATTTGCAACTTATTTCTATGAGGAGCCAATCACACAAAACAAGCAACTAGGCCAAACTTAACTTGAAACAAGTTAAATGAGGAAGATTAGACCAATGGAGGAAGGATTGTCAAAACCAAGGGTTTGTGAGATTAGTATAATTCAAAGGCTCTTGAATTCATTAGGAGGTTTGGATTTGCAACATAGTGCTATAAGGTGCCAATAACCTACAACAAGCAACTAGGCGGCACTTAACTTGCGAAACAGGTTGAATGAAGGAAGATTAGAACAATGGAGGACCATCACCACAATCTAGGTTTCCAGTAGATTAATAAGATTCAAAGGCACTTGAATGTATTAGGAGTTTTCGATTTGAACCTTGGTGCTATATGGGGCCAACAACACAAAACAAGCAACTAGGCCAAACTTAAGTTGCGAAACAAGTTGAATGAGGGAAGATTAGTCCAATGGAGGAAGCATTGTCAAAACCAAGGGTTTCAGTAGATTAATAAGATTCAAAGGACCTTTAATTGTTTAGGAGGTTTTGATTTGCAGCATAGTGCTATGAGGTGCCAATATCCTACAACAAGCAACTAGGCGACACTTAACTTGCGAAGCAGGTTGAATGAAGGAAGATTAGAACGATGGAGGACCATCACCACAATCTAGGTTTCCAGTAGATTAATTAGTTTCAAAGGCACTTGAATGTATTAGGAGTTTTCGATTTGCAACTTACTGCCATGTGGAGCCAATCACACAAAACAAGCAACTAGGCCAAACTTAACTTGCGAAACAAGTTGAATCAGGGAAGATTAGACCAATGGATGAAGGATTGTGAAAACCAAGGGTTTCAGTACATTAATAAGATTCAAAGGCACTTGAATTGATTAGGAGGTTTGGATTTGCAACATAGTGCTATAAGGTGCCAATAACCTAGAACAAGCAACTAGGCGGCACATAACTTGCGAAAGCAGGTTGAATGAAGGATGATTAGAACAATGGAGGACCATCACCACAATCTAGGTTTCCAGTAGATTAATAAGATTCAAAGACACTTGAATGTATTAGGAGTTTTCGATTTGAACTTGGTGCCATATGGGGCCAACAAAACAAAACAAGCAACTGGGCCAAACTTAACTTGCGAAACAAGTTAAATGAGGGAAGATTAGACCAATGAAGGAAGGATTGTCAAAACCAAGGGTTTCATTAGATTGATAAGATTCAAAGGACCTTTAATTTTTTAGGAGGTTTTGATTTGCAACATAGTGCTTTGAGGTGCCAATATCCTACAACAAGCAACGATGCAACACTTAACTTGGCGAGTTGAATAAAGGAAGATTAGAACAATCGAGGACCATCACCACAATCTAGGTTTCTTGTAGATTAATAAGATTCAAAGGCATTTGAATGTATTAGGAGTTTTCGATTTGCAACTTGGTGCTATATGGGGCCAACAACACAAAACAAGCAAGTAGGCCAAACTTAAGGTGCGAAACAAGTTGAATGAGAAAAGATTAGTCCAATGGAGGAAGCATTGTCAAAATCAAGGGTTTCAGCAGATTAAAAAGATTCAAAGGACCTTTAATGGTTTAGGAGGTTTTGATTTGCAACATAGTGCTATGCGGTGCCAATACCCTACAACAAGCGACTAGGCGACACTTAACTTGCGAAGCAGGTTGAATGAAGGATGATTAGAATGATAGAGGACAATCACCACAATCTAGGTTTCCAGTAGATTAATAAGATTCAAAGGCACATGAATGTATTAGGAGTTTTCGATTTGCAACTTATTTCTATGAGGAGCCAATCACACAAAACAAGCAACTGGGCCAAACTTAACTTGCGAAACAAGTTAAATGAGGGAAGATTAGACCAATGGAGGAAGGATTGTCAAAACCAAGGGTTTCAGTAGATTAATATAATTCAAAGGCAATTGAATTGATTAGGAGGTTTGGATTTGCAACATAGTGCTATAAGGTGCCAATAACCTACAACAAGCAACTAGGCGGCACATAACTTGCGAAACAGGTTGAATGAAGGAAGATTAGAACGATGGAGGACCATCACCACAATCTAGGTTTCCAGTAGATTAATAAGATTCAAAGGCACTTGAATGTATTAGGAGTTTTCGATTTGAACCTTGGTGCCATATGGGGCCAAAACACAAAACAAGCAACTAGGCCAAACTTAAGTTGCGAAACAAGTTGAATGAGTGAAGATTAGTCCAATGGAGGAAGCATTGTCAAAACCAAGGGTTTCAGTAGATTAATAAGATTCAAAGGACCTTTAATTGTTTAGGAGGTTTTGATTTGCAGCATAGTGCTATGAGGTGCCAATATCCTACAACAAGCAACTAGGCGGCACTTAACTTGCGAAGCAGGTTGAATGAAGGAAGATTAGAACGATGGAGGACCATCACCACAATCTAGGTTTCCAGTAGATTAATAAGATTCAAAGGCACTTGAATGTATTAGGAGTTTTCGATTTGAACCTTGGTGCCATATGGGGCCAAAACACAAAACAAGCAACTAGGCCAAACTTAAGTTGCGAAACAAGTTGAATGAGTGAAGATTAGCCCAATGGAGGAAGCATTGTCAAAACCAAGGGTTTCAGTAGATTAATAAGATTCAAAGGACCTTTAATTGTTTAGGAGGTTTTGATTTGCAGCATAGTGCTATGAGGTGCCAATATCCTACAACAAGCAACTAGGCGACACTTAACTTGCGAAGCAGGTTGAATGAAGGAAGATTAGAACGATGGAGGACCATCACCACAATCTAGGTTTCCAGTAGATTAATTAGTTTCAAAGGCACTTGAATGTATTAGGAGTTTTCGATTTGCAACTTAGTGCCATGCGGATCCAATCACACAAAACAAGCAACTAGGCCAAACTTAACTTGCGAAACAAGTTGAATCAGGAAGATTAGACCAATGGAGGAAGTATTGTCAAAACCAAGGGTTTCATGAGATTAATATGATTCAAAGGCACTTGAATTGATTAGGAGGTTTGGATTTGCAACATAGTGCTTTAAGGTGCCAATAACCTACAACAAGCAACTAGGCGGCACTTAACTTGCGAAACAAAGTTGAATGACGGAAGATTAGAACAATGGAGGACCATCACCACAATCTAGGTTTCTAGTAGATTAATAAAATTCAAAGGCACTTGAATGTATTAGGAGATTTCGATTTGCAACTTTGTGCTATATGGGGCCAACAACACAAAACAAGCAATTAGGCCAAACTTAAGTTGCGAAACAAGTTGAATGAGGAAAGATTAGTCCAATGGAGGAAGCATTGTCAAAACCAAGGGTTTCAGTAGATTAATAAGATTCAAAGGACCTTTAATGGTTTAGGAGGTTTTCATTTGCAACATAGTGCTATGAGGTGCCAATAACCTACAACACGCAACTAGGCGACACTTAACTTGCGAAGCAGGTTGAATGAATGAAGATTAGAACGATAGAGGACAATCACCACATTCTAGGTTTCCAGTAGATTAATAAGATTCAAAGGCACATGAATGTATTAGGAGTTTTCGATTTGCAACTTATTTCTATGAGGAGCCAATCACACAAAACAAGCAACTGGGCCAAACTTAACTTGCGAAACAAGTTGAATGAGGGAAGATTAGTCCAATGGAGGAAGCACTGTCAAAACCAAGGGTTTCATTACATTAATATAATTCAAAGGCACTTGAATTGATTAGGAGGTTTGGATTTGCAACATAGTGCTATAAGGTGCCAACAACCTACAACAAGCAACAAGGCGGCACTTAACTTGCGAAACAGGTTGAATGAAGGAAGATTAGAACAATGGAGGACCATCACCACAATCTAGGTTTCCAGTAGATTAATAAGATTCAAATGCACTTGAGTGTATTAGGAGATTTCGATTTGCAACTTGGTGCTATATGGGGCCAACAACACAAAACAAGCAACTAGGCCAAACTTAAGTTGCGAAACAAGTTGAATGAGGGAAGATTAGTCCAATGGAGGAAGCATTGTCAAAACCAAGGGTTTCAGTAGATTAATAAGATTCAAAGGACCTTTAATTGTTTAGGAGGTTTTGATTTGCAGCATAGTGCTATGAGGTGCCAATATCCTACAACAAGCAACTAGGCGACACTTAACTTGCGAAGCAGGTTGAATGAAGGAAGATTAGAACGATAGAGGACAATCACCACAATCTAGGTTTCAGAGATTAATAAGATTCAAAGGCACATGAATGTATTAGGAGTTTTCGATTTGCAACTTATTTCTATGAGGAGCCAATCACACAAAACAAGCAACTGGGCCAAACTTAACTTGCGAAACAAGTTAAATGAGGGAAGATTAGACCAATGGAGGAAGGATTGTCAAAACCAAGGGTTTCAGTAGATTAATATAATTCAAAGGCAATTGAATTGATTAGGAGGTTTGGATTGGCAACATAGTGCTATAAGGTGCCAATAACCTACAACAAGCAACTAGGCGGCACATAACTTGCGAAACAGGTTGAATGAAGGAAGATTAGAACAATGGAGGACCATCACCACAATCTAGGTTTCCAGTAGATTAATAAGATTCAAAGACACTTGAATGTATTAGGAGTTTTCGATTTGAACCTTGGTGCCATATGGGGCCAAAACACAAAACAAGCAACTAGGCCAAACTTAAGTTGCGAAACAAGTTGAATGAGTGAAGATTAGTCCAATGGAGGAAGCATTGTCAAAACCAAGGGTTTCAGTAGATTAATAAGATTCAAAGGACCTTTAATTGTTTAGGAGGTTTTGATTTGCAGCATAGTGCTATGAGGTGCCAATATCCTACAACAAGCAACTAGGCGACACTTAACTTGAAGCGAGTTGAATGAAGGAAGATTAGAACGATGGAGGACCATCACCACAATCTAGGTTTCAGGTAGATTAATTAGTTTCAAAGGCACTTGAATGTATTAGGAGTTTCGATTTGCAACTTAGTGCCATGCGGATCCAATCACACAAAACAAGCAACTAGGCCAAACTTAACTTGCGAAACAAGTTGAATCGGGAAGATTAGACCAATGGAGGAAGTATTGTCAAAACCAAGGGTTTGATGAGATTAATATGATACAAAGGCACTTAAATTGATTAGGAGGTTTGGATTTGCAACATAGTGCTATAAGGTGCCAATAACCTACAACAAGCAACTAGGCGGCACTTAACTTGCGAAGCAGGTTGAATGAAGGAAGATTAGAACAATGGAGC